>CM053510.1:59259411-59361551 GCA_028627145.1 Eidolon dupreanum | reverse complement strand
GTTTAGAAAAATAATGGAAACAAACTACTAAAACCTACAGCAAGGAAAAGTAAAATAAAATAAAGTGCTTGAGAATGGGGAAAACATCTGATTTTCAGAGTTATAATATTCAACATGTCTAGTTTTTGACAAATATTATGAAATATGCAAAGAAACAAAAAATATGGCTTATTCACAGAAATTAATAGAAGCTGATCCTCAGGAAGCACACATATGGAACTTTTAAGACAAAGATTTTTAAATCTACTGTCATAAACATGTCTAAAGAGCTAAAGGAAACCATGGACAACAAGATAGAGAAAACCAGCAAAATGATGTCTCAATAAACAGAGAATATCAATAAAGATATAGAAATTATAAAAAAGGAACCCTACATAAATTCTGGTGCTGAAATGTACAGTAATAGAAATGAAAACTTCTGTAGTAGGTTTCAACAGCATATTTGAGCAGGCAGAAGAATCAGTAAACCTGAAGATATATTAGTTGAAATGATCCAGGTTGAGGAGAAGAAAAAAGAATGAATAAAAAGAAACCCATTAGACACCATCAAATCTACCAACATAAACATGTTAGGAATCTCAAAAGAAGAGGGGACATAGAGGGGAAAAAAGATCATTAAAGGAATAATGGCCCAAAACATCTCAAATTTGATAAAATATATGAGTCTACAAATCTAAAAAGCTCAACAAACTCCAAGGAGAATAAATAAAAGAAAACCACTGAGACACATTATAATCAAAATGTTGAAAGCCAAAAACAGAGTCTTGGAAGAAGTGAGATAGGCAACTTATTATGTAAAAGATTGTCAATAAAATTAACAGCTAATTTCTCCTCAGAAATCACGGAATCCAGAAGCAATAAAATAACATACTTAAAGAGCTAAAATATTTTGTCAACCAAGAATTCTATATCCAGCAAAACTATTTTTCAAAAATGGAGTAATTAAGACATTCCCAGCTAAACAAAAGCTGAGGTGGTTCATCACTAGTCAGTTAACCTGCTCTACAGAAATGGTAAAGGGAGTCCTTCAGGGGGAAATAAAAGAACACTTGACAATAACTTGAAGCCACACAGAGAAGTGGGAAACATTGCTAAAGTTAACTATGTAAGTAAATCCAAGAGATAATATAATTGTTTTTTGTATATTGGATTTTTAACGCCCTTTTCTTTTTTTCTATATGACTTAAAAGACAAATGCATAAAATATAAATTATAAATCTATGTCAATGAGTATAAAACATATAAAGATGTAATGTGTGATGATAATGTCATGAAGGGGAAGAGATGGAGATGTATAGGAGTATAGTTATAGAAACAGAAAATAATCAGTAAGAAAATAACTAAAATATACATATAGAAAATAAAATGAGAAAATAATAAAGGTGCTGCACTACAAAAATCAGTTAAACAAAAAGAAGGCAATAATGAAGGAATTAAGGGTAAAAAGATATGACATATAGAAAACAAATAGCAAAATGGAAGAAGTCCTTCTTTATCAGTAATTACTTTGTATGTAAGTGGAGTAACACTTCAATTAAAAGGGAAAGATTGGCAGAATGTATAAAAAGCATTATCCAACTATATTTACCTAAAAGAGGCTCACTTTGAATAAAAAGATTACTCTGATACCCATCATCAATATAGATTTAAAAACCCTCAACAAAATTGAATGAAGCGGCATATTAAAAGGGTTATACACCATGACCAAATGGGATTTATTCTCAGAATTCAGGTGTGGCTCAATATATGAAAATCAACGTAATACACCATGTTAACAAAATGAAGGGGAAAAAATTGCACAATCATCTCAATTTATGCAGAAATATATTGACAAAATTTAACACATTTCATGACAAAAAAATACTTTAAAAAATTAGGAAGAAAGAAACTTTCTTAATCTCACAAAAAGCATTTATGAAAAGCCCACAGCCAACACCATACTCAATGGTTGGAGACTGAAAGCCTTCCCCCTAAGGTCAGAGACAAGAAAAGGATACCTACTTTTGCCACTTCTGTTCAACATTATACTGGAACTACTAAGCAGAACAATTAGGTGAGAAAAAAGAAACAAAGGCACCCAAACAGAAAATAAAAAAGTAAACATATTCCTATTCACAGGTGACATGATGTTATACATAGAAAATCCTAAAGAGTACACACATATGAAAATAAAATTAAGAAAGCTATTTCATTTAAAATAGCATCCAAACTTTTTGGCTGAAACTGCCATCTTCTAGTAATTCACCAAAAAGAATGCCCCACGAACAATACCATGGCAAAACTAAAGGAGTTTACAATGTTACCAGCATGCAGTTGGTATTGTTGTAAAAAACAAGTTAAGGGCAAGATTCTCACCAAGAGAATTAATGTATGTATCAAGCATATTTAGTACTCCAAGACCTGTGATAGCTTTCTGAAACGTGTGAAGGAAAATGATTAAAAAACGAAGAAAGCCAAAGAGAAAGATACCTGGGTTTAACTCAAGCACCAGCCTGCTCCACCCAGAGAAGCACTATGTGAGAATCAATGGAAAGGAGCCTGAGCTGCTGGAACCCATTCCCTGTGAATTTGTAGCATAAGTGTAAACATATAAAAGACCTCTAATTGAAAAAAAGCAGCATCCAAAAGAATGAAATACCTAGGAATAAATTTAACCAAAGAGACGAAAAACTTGTATACTGAAAACTACAAAATATTGTTGAAAGAAATTAAAGAAGACCTAAATAAATAGAAAGACATCCTATATTAATGATTGAAAAACTTAATATTGCTAAAAGGATCATATTACCCAAAGTGATCTATACAGATTCAGTGTAATCACTATTAAAATTCCAGTGTTCTCCCTTTATTTCAGAAATAAAAAGACCAATCTTCAAATTCATATGGCACTTGCAGGAGTCAAATAATTTTGAAAAAATTAAGTTAAAGGACTCCCACCACTCAATTTTAAAATTTACCAAAAAGCTATAGTAAACAAAACTTTGGTACCAACATAAAGATAGATATAAAGAATAATGAAATAGGATAAAAAGCTCAGAAATAACCCCTTACATATATGGTTAATTGATTTTCTACCTGGGTGCCAAAACCATTATATAGGAAATGAACATTCTCTTTAACAAACGATACCAGGCAACTAGATAACCACATGGTAAGATGAAATTAACAAGTTTTAACAAGAATGTGGAGAAATTAGAACCTTGTATACTTCCATTAGGAAAGTAAAACATTGTAATCACTCTGGACAATCATTTGGTGGTTCCTTAAAAAGTTAAAAATAGAATTACCATATGACCCAGCAATTCCACTCTTAGGTATAGCCCACCACCCCGCCCAAAACTGAAAACAGGTACTTAAACAAATGCTTGTACAGCAATCTTCACAGCAGTACTATTCATTACAGCCAAAGCTGGAAGCAACCAAAATATCTGTTAATGGATAAATGGGTAATCAAATGTGATATATACATACAATGGATTATTATTCAGCAATACAAAAGAACGAAGTATTTACATCTGCTATAATGTGAATGAATCTCAGAAACATTGTGGTAAGTAAAAGAAACCAGACACGGAAGGTCATATAATGTATGGTTCACTTTATATGAAATATTCAGAATAGGTAAAATCCATAGAGACTGAAAGCAGATTGGTGGTTGCCAGAAGCTAGGAGAAGGGAAAAATGGGAGAGTATCTGCTTACTGGGAGTGTTTACTTTGGGGTTGATAAAATGTTTTGGAATTTGATATGGGTGCACAAGACCATTGTGTACTTTAAAATGGTTAATTTTATAAAAATTTTACCTCAGTAAAAAAACACTGGACCCATCCTGTTTTCTAGCCCTCCCAAAGATACAGAAATTGATTTGAATTATTTTTATTAGCACTGAAATTAAAATTAAGCTACCCAGATAAAGAGTACAGGGGATCTTTCTGTTATTATTTCTTAGAACTGCACTGAGTATATAATTATCTCAAAATAAAAAGTTTGATGAAAAAACTATC
Source organism: Eidolon dupreanum (assembly GCA_028627145.1). Classification (NCBI taxonomy): domain Eukaryota; kingdom Metazoa; phylum Chordata; class Mammalia; order Chiroptera; family Pteropodidae; genus Eidolon; species Eidolon dupreanum. The sequence continues at coordinate 59,357,548 of CM053510.1, read as the reverse complement.
AGAGTTTATTGCAAAGTTGAGAGATGGTTTAAACATTGAGATATAATCGGTAGATACTTAGAATTTAATACTTTTATCTATCTGTTTAATAGAGACATACAACTTAACATGTATCAGGCACAGTCCTGAGTACTTTACAAATATATTATCAGTAAACTGATATTTTTAACAGCCAGTTACTTGAGCAGTGTTCCCAGTGCTCTTGAACAGTGCTTGGTACTTAGTAAGTGCTAAATACATAGTTGTTTAATGATTAGATGATACTTTTTTCTAAGTTGCTTTCACTGCTGGATAATTTTCCACAGTCTACATTTCAAGCTATTTGATGTCTTTGGGTTCTCCCAAAAGCAGAGCCTGAGATTAGAAGTTGAGAGCAGGCACTTTAATTGGGAGGGGAGCCCAGGAAACAGTAGTAAAAGAGCACAGAGAATGAGCAAGTAAAAGAGAAGGAGCATATATTATGATGAATCATTGAAGTCGAGGCTGGCACAATTTTGCAAGAACCTCTAAGAAACATACAGAATGCCTCCTAGTACTGTTGCTCTAAAGAACAGGAGGTCTGAACGTCTCTGCCATTTCTCATGCTCCACTGATTGTATGCCTCTGGGCTTTTAACTTCTATGCTCCTGGGCTGAATAAACTCCTCTGCTTTGAAAAGGTCTTGATGTAGAAGTACACATGCTTAAAATGGAATGTTGGTAGCTTGTGTAGACTAGTACATCTCAACTGCAGCTGGAAACAGAGATGGGCTGTGGGGATGAAAGACAGGCCAACAAAAGTATTTGCTATATCTGATGGATATATTTTCAATTTAGTAAACAATTTTTAAATGATGATCAAAGGAAATGCTATAAATTAAATGTATAATTATAGCTATTAGAAATGATGTTGTTAGATATCACCAACTCAGTATTCATTTTCAGAAAAGAGATTACCTCAGTGGATTGTAGAAACGTTTATGATAATAGACATAATGTGTACAAACTGTCTACTCTTAGGTTATAAAAACCTTCTGCTACTTGCTGTCTTTTATTCCCCATTCCCTCATACAAACTTTTCAGTTTATAGCTGACTCTTCTCAAATGTCTCTGTTTACTGAACAGCAATTCAAACATTTCCATAAATGGTCTTTGCTTCTCTAGAAAATGTTTTTCTTTCAGCACCAACATTGGTGGGTATTGTGATTGCTCAAAGTTTAATGGAAGGATTGTGACTGGTTTATACTCTGATATCATTAATGGGCCTGTGACACACCTGGGGTTTGTAATATAACATTTTCTCAGAAACCAGTCACAAGACATGGCATTATTAAGAGAAAATGAATGTACATCTTTATCAAAGAGCATGTCAATGCAGAGGTAAAGTTGTGTCTATTTTAAAACATTAACCATATTTCATTTATTTTTAATCTCAGAGTACTGTTCTCTGAATATAACAGGTAGAAAGTAATAAAATTTCCAGTTGAAAGATCCCTGAAGATCTTCCTCATTCTTTTTTTTTAATCTCCCAAATTTCAGAGGACTTTGATTGGAAACAATGGTGGGAGAGGTACTGGTGTTTCATCTGGTGGTAAATGTCTCATGGCTTACAGGAATGGGTGTGGAGTCGCATTGTTGGGGATAAAAATTATGGGGATAATTTGGGGAGAGGATGTGGCAATTCTGAGAGAGTAATTTTGGATATGGCATGTTCATAGGAATAGGTGTTTTGTCCTGCTGGGTGAGAAAGGGCATTCAGGTATACTCTGAAGATTTTGTACCTATAGACTTACAGACTGGAAGACTACCTTGAGATGGGGAGATATCTTATTTCCAAGAGTAAGAATAATTTTGATTTGCAGTATTTCAAATAGAGGTTACCTCTTCAAGAATTTTGTGAGAACTGCATGCCAAATCTTGTTATCCTAATTGAATTTAGAGCATTTTCTTGATTAGTTATAGGAAAATTTGGTCTGTTAGGTTGGACCTGTAGTTTTTAAAGGATAAAGGAAAAATAATTGTTACCAATGTCTTGTTTTTGCAAACCAAGATGGCAGGATAATATTGTGCTTCTTTTTAAAAAAAAATTTTATTGAGATGATCTCTCTTATATGTGGAATCTAGAGTAGTCAAATTCATACAAGTCAAGATTAGAATGGTGGTTGCTAGGAATGGGTAGGTTGGTGGGGGGGGGGGTGGAATGAAGAGATGGCCAAAGGGTACAAAATTTCAGTTATGCAAAATAAATAAGTTTGGACTTTTAATATACACCATAGTGATGAGATAATTAATAATACTGAATTGTATACTTGAAGTTTGCTAAGAGGACAGACTGCTTCTTAAACTTGAAATTTCGACATCAGTTTGTTGTAGGAGTTGGCTGAGGCCAGTGAGTCTCACTTTTCATTTTGTAATTGACCCTTCTTTGTCCCTCTCTTTCCTTCTGTTGCTTCTCTGCTTAAGTGAGATTCATTGATGTCACATGTTACCTGACATGGTCTACATTTCCTTGTTGTACTTCAAGAGACGAGGGGCCCTGATTTATTGTGTGTATGTTCAATAAAAACAACAGCACACAGTATCTTCTTCTAGATTGAATGTTCTCACCCTAACACACATATTTCACTGCTTTTATTTTATGTAAAATTTTATATCCAAACACTAAAATGATGTAGGTGTAAAAATGTCATTCTTTATAAGAGAGTAACAGTGTTGTTTAGGTGCTTAGATCTACTTTCCCCAGTTTAGCCCTGTCCTATTCTTAATGCTATCTGAGATTGTTTTGGTCTTTCAGAGCATTATTCCTGGACAAACCTCCTTCTGAAGCTGAAACTTAATAGCCTGCCAATCTGGGGAGCCACCTGGACAGCTGATCTTGTCTCACCCTGGGGCTATGTCTCTTTGTAATGATTCTTGGTTCTGAGAGGAATGCAGGAAGATTCCCATAAAGTATTTTGTACACAGCGAAGAGACATTCTTCTTTGAAGGAACTTAGTATGTTCTTCAGTTCACTTATAATTAAGATGTTGAAGTAATGTATGGTGTATTTTAAGTTATCTACCATACACTGGATGACTAAAACATAGTTCTATATATTTCTCCATCTCATCTCATCATATTTTTTATTACACATATAATACAGCAATTATAGCAGCAGTAATAGTTAATATTTATTAAGTGATTATTATTTTTTGAGTACTATATTGAATACTTTATACATAGTATCTTATTTAATGATCAAACTACTCTTATGAGTTAGATTATTATTATCCTCATCTTTAACCTAAGATTTGCTTTCTTTCCTAAAGTTGCTCAGCTAATAAGATGGCAGAATTTGAACTTAGTTCTGATTTTGAAACCAAAGTTATATACATTCTAATTGGGAGTACACCTATAACATGGTGAAGTTTTCAATTTACATGAAGAAACATGTGGTGTGCAAATCTCTGTGCAAAATGCTAGTGAGCTAAAAAGACAGAAAAGCAGTGCATTAAACTGTTAGTGCTGCTGTAATAAAGTATGATGCACTGATGACTTAAACAAAAAAAATTATTTTTTCACAGTTCTGGAGGCTGGAAATCCGAGATCACAGTATTAGCAGGGTTCCTTCTGAGGGCTGTGAGGAAAGGATTTGTTCCAGGCCTTGGCTTCTGCATGGCCATCTTCTCCCTTGTCTTCACATCATCTTTCCGCATGTATGTATGTCTGAATTTTTTCTTCTTATAAAGATACCAGTCAAATTGGTTTAGGGTTGAGGAAACATGTGACTAAGGTCTAGGGAAAGAGGATACCATGTGGAGTCTTTCTGATCATGCTAATGATTTTGGTGTTTATTCTACAACCAAATGGTTTTAAGTGTGTCATGAAGTGCATGAAAGTGTGCATCACACATATGCTTTTGCTCTGGGTATGACAGAAACAGATTGGTATTTTGGAAAAATCACTCTGTTTGCAGTGGGAAGAACTGGTTAAGGGAAGCCAAACTGCTTATCAGAAGACTAACTGGAGGTTATTGCAGTGGAGTAGAGTAGAGGCAGTGGAGATGCGTCAGAGACCTATTTTGGCCACAGATCAGTAGCAATGAACACATGTACTGCACTCAGGTCTTAGTAGCTGAGTATCATTGCTAGTAAAGGGGATTAAGGTCCTTAGAATAAAAGCTGTTTCTAAGTCTGGAAAAGGGAAAGTAAGAGGAGAGCCCGTAGTATATTTTTGGTTCAAAAAACAAAGAAGTGCTCAAAAAAACGATAGAGGTGCATCAAAATGATTCAGAACCTCCCACTGGTTAAATATGAGACATTCTGAGCATCAAAATCGTGATAATGGTAATAGATTATAATATGTTGAAGGCAGAAATAAAATATGTGAGTATACATGATAAAATAAAGGTAGTATGGAGAGAAAACTCTTTTTTACAAAAAGATGTCAGTTAATAAATGTAGAATGAGTGATAGAAAAATTTTATTTTGTAAAACCTGTATGAGGAAGGAGGCAGGATTCATCAATGGACATCAAATTCATTGGAATAACAGAATATTTAGTCTCAGCACCGCTCTACAGATAACTTTTTAAATTACAAACAGAAAACAATATCTTTACAGGAGTGATTTGGTAACACTACCTTAGCCAAGTGACCAAATTTAATATCATTAATATCAGAAAAAACTGATATATTTCCTGCAATGACATACACATCTTTTGGGACACACATCACCTAAGTAGCATTTTTTGCTAAAAATGTTTGATTTGCATTTAAAAGTGAGGAAGCTATCAGATAAATATGGAAGGAGTTATATTTTACAAGACAAATCATTTGGACTCTTCAAAAAATGCTGATGTTGCAAAGTACAAAAAAATATGTTGAGAGGGAAGTTATTTCTAAATTAAAGGACACTAAGAGTTCATGACAACCAAATACAATATGTAATTTATTGATTGAATCCTGAATAGGGCAAAATATCTATAAAGGGACTTTATCTAGACAAAGATTATATAGATGCTTATATTATTTTATCAGGTTTTCATTAGTTTGAAATTTAGGAAAGTAAATAAACTAAAACAAAAGCAAGAAAAAGGTAGTAGCTAGAAGGCTTTCAGTGGAAAAGATTAGGTCAATGGACATAATATATTTCATCTAAAACATATTATGATTTATAAACTCCCTATATGCATGCATTATAGAATAATACTTATATCTTATTATTGATCTATATACAAAAATAAATGTATTGTCAAAATGGTCCTAATTTGCAGTAAATGAGTTTCATTATAAGATACAGCTTTTCTCAAAATAATTGTCCTTTAGTCTCCTTACTGTGCAATGTTCTGTACTTCTAAATTTTCACTACATTTTGAACAGGTATTTGCTTTGATTGATGTCAGACACTTTGCCAGATGCTGAAGACACAGATAAATAATATAAGTAAAAAATACTTTCTGTTCCAGAGGAACTTACAATCTAGTAAGGAAGAGAACAGAAAACGGGTAAGATACAATACAATGTCTTAAGAACCTTACTTAACACAAACTGATTTATTTACACTGATTCATTCTTGTTAATTCCAGTCTAAAATGATGCCTACCAGTATTACCAGCAGCTAATGTTGTTTATCTTAGATTCCTTCTAAAATTAAGTCACAGTAAAAGAGAAAAAATGGCAACACCACCTAAAACTAAGGCTTAGGGAAAATGCAATGCCAAAATCTGTTAGAAGTCTCACTGACTCTAAGGGAGGTGGCACTGGGCAGAAAAAGAGACACACAGGCTTGGCTTCATGAGCAGAGGCTGCTGGAAGAATGCAAGAAGAAACTTGTCACCCTTTCACTGTGTGTGTCCTCACTCAGAGACCTTGATTTGTGCCAGTGAGAAAAGATGGCATCTGCCTCTTCCAGGCTGCCTCTTCTCTTTCTCCTTCTTACATGGATTTTCAATTTTATAGTTAATTATGAAATATTTAAAACACACAGAAAAGTAAAGAGAAAGTATAACAGAAGTTTAAGTACTCACCACCTAGATTTTAGAAAACATCAAATCTCTTTTTTTAATTTAATAAAAATAAAATAGGGAGTTTGGAGAAACATGGAGTGAAAAATGTCCCCAAATCTCTCTTCAGGAAACAAAAATAAGATGAACATCTAAAACTCAACAAAAAACATCCAAACTACATACCAGCACATCTGAGTGTGAGATCTGTGCATAAGAACTACCAAGGGTCAGAACACTGGGGGGGCAGGCAGTGGACTTGGATAAATAAAGAAGCTGCCTCTCACAGCCACCGGAGCTACCTGTAGGAGAAGGGGTAAGGGAGAAGGAGCAGGACTCCCTTGAACAGCCCTGCCTGGGAGTGCTGTGAGCTCCACAAGGCCGGCGGCAGGGCCCAGTCATCAGGACAGAAAGGAGAGAAGGAGGACAGCAGAGAAAAAACAGTGGATTTTTACCAGCCATGGTTGCAAAACTGAGGCTGAGCCAAAGTCCCCAACCCCCCAACCCAGAGGTACACTGCCCCCATACATTCTTAGACCAAACACCATGGAGCACCAGGGGAATCTGAGCAAATGCTACCGAAACTATCACGAACACTGACAGCAACTGAGACTGAGGGTAGCGAGCATGATTAAACATCTATAAGAAAAAAAATGGTATTATTAAGGCTTTATATAAAGCAGAGATTCCAAGAGGCTTAGATGCCACCTACTGGAAACCAAAAGAAAAATACCTTTGCAACAGACTAAAGAGAGACCTTTTTATAATAAAATCTTCTTTTTGGAAAAAACATTAACACCTAGGCAGAGAAATAGTTCATTAAACACCGTGAACAACCAAAGTGACAAGACATCTCAGAAAGAAAGAGAAAAATCTCCAGAAAATAAGCTTACAGACATAGAAATATGAGACTTAAATGACAGAGAATTCAGACTGGTACTTCTGAAAAAACTCAGTGAGTTCTGAAATGAGTCATATCAATTTCTGGAATTGAAAAAACAACTAGATGAGCAGAGCAAAGAGACTGAAACTCTCAAAAAGAACAGAATAGATCTTCTGGAAATAAAAAACACACTGCAAGGTTGAAAAATGAAATAGCAAGCTTGGGAAATAGAGTCAACTAAATGGAGGAAAGGACCAGTGATATCGAAGACAGAAATCTAGAAATAAAGCAGAAGGAAGAAGAGAGAAACCAAAGAATGAGAAACAATGAAAGAGAAATATAAGAACTAGCTGATACCATCAAGTGAGGCACCATAAGAACAATGGGCATTATTGAAGGTGAGGAAAAGAAGCAGGGACTAGAACGCATTTTCAGGCAAAAGGTGGATGAGAATTTCCCTAATCTAAGGAATGAGCTGGAGCTTGGAATTCAAGAAGTCAACAGAACACCCAATTATCTCAACCCAAAAAGGCCTTCACTAAGACACATTGTATTAAAGTTATCAATAATCAACAACAAAGATAAAGTCCTCAGGGCAGCAAGGGAAAAGAAAATGGTAACTTATAAAGGAAAACCCATTAGATTATCATTGGACTTCTCATTGCAAACCTTACAAGCCAGAAAGGAATGGAATCAAATATTTAAACTATTAAGTGAAAGGAACTACCAGCCTAGAATAATGTATCCAGCTTAGCTCTCCTCTAGATATGAAGGAGAAATTAAGACCTTTCCAGACATACAAAAATTGGAATTTTCCATATGAGGCCTGCACTACAGGAAATACTGAGGGGGGCAGCTCACCTAAAACAAAATGACAAAAAAAAAGAAAAACATAATTAGGAGTAAGGTGACTAGCAGGCTTATAAAGGAGAGGACTGCAACCCTTACTAAGAACAGGGCACTATAAGCTTGAACATAAAGAAGAGAATTGCTATAGGAAAATAGTAATGAACGTTCAGCATTCATAGGGACAAATTGAGACAACAATGACTGAAAAGGGGAGGATTCAAAGATGCAAAATCACGAAGGGGAATGGAGATAAGGCACACGCAGAAGAAAATGAATAACTGTGTGTGTGTGTGTGTGTGTGTGTGTGTATACACACACACACATAAAACTATCCTTTACATATTCGTAATGGTTACCACACACCAAAGATTCAGAACTGAAGTATATAATATAAAACAAGAAGAACCAGAGGCAGAACCCACAAAAGCCAACCAAAATAAAGAAAACAGAAACACAAGAACAAGGAAGCAATGGAAACACCAGGTACCAGAAAGCAAAAGATAAAATGGCTATAAAAAGACCTCATATTTCAATAATCACACAATATAAATGGACTGAACTCACCAATAAAAAAGCATAGAGTTGCAGAATGGATCAAAAAAGAAAACTCAAACCAATGCTGCCTTCGGGAGACACATCTCAACTCCCAAGACAAATATAGACTCAAAGTGAAAGGGTGGAAAATGACGTTTCAAGCAAATGGTATTCAGAGAAAAGCAGGAGTAGTGGTACTAATATCTGATGGAACAGAACTCAAAATAAAAAAGGTAAAGAAAGATATGAGGGACATCTTATAATGATAAAGGTAATCATGTATCATGAAGACATAACACTTATTAATATCTATGCTCCCAATTAGAGAGCCCAAAAATATATAAGGCAATCACTAACAGAATTAAAGGGAGAAACAGACCAAAACATTATCATATTAGGGGACCTAAATACCCCAAAGTCAGATATGACAAGATAATCCAAACAGAAAATCAATAAGGAAATAACATCCTTAAATGACACATTGGACCAACTGGACATAATTGACATTTACAGAGCCTTCCATCCCAAAACAGCTGCTTATACATTCTTCTCTAGTGCACATGAAACATTCTAAAGGATTGACCACATACTGAGACACATGATAGCCTCAACAAATATAAGAGGGTTGAAATCATCCCCACCATATTCTCTGATCATAATACTTTGAAACTAGAGATCAACTGTAAAAAGAAAGGAGGAAGAACTGCAAATACCTGGAGATTAAACAACATAGTACTGAAGAATAACTGGGTCAGACAGAGAAGAAATAAAAAGAGAGATCAAGAGATACATAGAAACAAATGATAATGATAGTACAACATATCAAAACTTTTGAGACATGGCAAAAGTGGTCAAAAGAGGAAAGTTCCTATCATTACAGGCCTATCTCCAAAAACAAGAATGAATCCAAATAAACAACCTAACGCTTCATCTTTAAAAACTAGGAAAAGAAGAATAAAGCCTAAAGTCAGCAGAAGGAAATAAATCATCAAAATTAGAGCAGAAATAAATGAAATTGAAAAGAAAAACAATAGAAAAAATAAATGCAACAAAGAGCTGGTTCTTTGAGAAGGTTAATAAAATTGACATGACTAGACTCACTAAAGAAAAAAGAGAAAGGACACAAATAAACAAAATCAGGGATGAAAGAGAGGGAAATTACAACAGACACTGTAGAAATACAAAGGATCATACAAGAATACTATGAAAAAGTATGTAACACCAAATTTAATAAACTAAAAGAAATGGATCAGTACTGTGAAAAATACAATCTTCCTAGACTGAATCAAGAGGATCTGGAAAATCTAAATAGACTGATTAATAATATGGAAATTGAAACAATCATCAAATCCAACAAAAAGGAAAAGTCCAGGACCAGATGGCTGTACCAGTGAATTCTACTAAACATTCAAAGAAGGTTAATACCTATTCTCATCAAACTCTTCCAAAATATCAAAGAGGAGGCAATACTTTCCAACTCATTTTATGAGGCCAATATCACCCTGGCACCAAAACCTGGTACAGATAACACAAAAAAAGAAAACTAAAGACCAACATCTCTCATGAACACAGATGCAAAAATTCTAAATAAGATACTAGGGAACTGAATACAGCAACATATTAAAAAGATTATACACTATGATCAAGTGGGCTTCATCCTAGGGGCACAGGGATGGTTCAACATACACAAATCGATTAATGTGATACACCATATAAACAAATTAAAAAATAAGAATCATATGATCATAACAATAGATGCAGAAAAAGCCTTCAACAAGATACAGCATCCATTTATGATCAAAACACTTCACAAAATCAGTATAGAAGGAAAGTACCTTAACATAATAAAGGCCATCTATGACAAACCCTCAGCCACATTATACTTAATGGTGAAAAACTAAAAACCTTCCCTCTGGAACAAGGTGAGGCTGTCCACTATCATCATTGTTATTCAATATAACATTGGAAGTCCTAGCAAGTGCAATCCAGCAAGAGAAAGATATAAAAAGCATCCAAATAGTAAATGGAGAAGTCAAACTGTCACTATTTGCAGTTGACATGATTATCTATATAGAAAACTCTGAAAAATCTATAAGAACACTACTAGAAATAATGAGCAAATACAGTAGTTTTCTGGATACAAAATCAATGTTTAAAAATCCACAGTGTTGCTATACTCTAATAATGAAGCATCAGAAAAAGAAGTGGAAAAAATAATTCCTCTTGCAATTGCAAAAAGAATAAAATACCTAAGAATAAATCTAGCAACATGTGTGAACAACCTAAATAATGAAAACTACAAGACCCTATTAAAAGAAATCGAAGAAGATACAAAGAAATGGAAAGATAGTCCGTGTACTTGGATTGGAAGAATCAAAATAGTTAAATGACCTTATTACCTAAAGCATTATATAGATTTAATGCAATCCCCATCAAAATCCTATCAGACTTTTTTAAAGAACTAGAACAAAAAATCATGAGATTTGTATAAAAGCACAAAAGACCCTGAATTGCCAAAGCCACCCTGAGGAAAAAGAATGAGGCTGGAGGCATCACTCTGCCAGATTTCAAATTATACTACAAAGTGACAGTAATCAAAATGGCATGGTATTGGCAGCAAAACAGACATGCAGATCAGTGGAATAGATTCAAGAGTCCAGAAATAAACCCATATTTATATGGGCAAATAATTTTTGACAAAAAACATCAAAACATACAGTGGAGAAAGAAAAACTTCAACAAATGGTGCTGGGAAAACTGGAAAGCCACCTGCAAAAGAAAGAAACTAGACTGTTGTCTATCACCACACACCAAAATGAACTCAAAATGGATTAAGGATCTAAATATAAGACCAGAATCAATAAAATGCATAGAAGAAAACATAAGAAGAAAACTCAAGGACCTTGGACTTAAAGAGGATTTTATGAATTTGACCTCCAAGGCAAGGGAAGTAAAAGCAAAAATAAATGAATGGGACTACATCAAACTAAAAAGTTTCTGCTCAGCAAAAAAAATGGTCAACGAGATAAAGAGTAACCATCAGAATGAGAAAATATATTTGCAAGCAACGCTTCTGATAAGTGCCTAATATCCAAAATATGCAAAGAACTTATATGACTCAATAACAACAAAAAAACAAAAGATCTAATGAAAAATTAGGCAGAGGACCTGAACAGACATTTCTCCCTAGAGGACATACAAATGGCCAACAAATATTTGAAAAGATGCTCAACATTGCTAGCTTTTAGGGAAATGCAAATCAAAACCACAATGAGATACCATCTCTCACCTGTTAGAATAGCATAATCAACAGGACAAGTAAATAACAAATGCTGGAGAGGATGCAGAGAAATAGGAACCCTCATACACTGCTGGTGGGACTGCAAATTAGTACAGTCACTATGGAAAACAGTATAGAAGTTTCTCAAAAAACTAAGAATTGATCTACCATATGATCCAGCAATCCCTCTACTGGGTATTTACCGCAAAGACTTAAAAAATCGTATCCAAAAAGATGTTTGCAACCTGATGTTCATAGCAGCCTTATTTACAGTGGTCAGGATATGGAAGAAACTAAAGTGTCCTATGATAGATGATTGGCTAAAGAAGCTGTGGTACATATATACAATGGAATATTACTCAGCCATAAGAAGATATGAAATACTGCCATTTGCGACAACATGCATGGACCTCAAGAGAATCATGCTAAATGAAATAAACCAGACAGAAAAAGCTGAAAATCACATGATATCACTTATATATGGGATATAAACCTAAAAACAACAAATGAACAAGACAAACAAACAGAGACTCATGAACATGGACAATAGACTAGTGGTTACCAGAGGGTAGTGGGTGGGAGGAGAGAGGAGGTTGATGGGTAAAGGGGGTCAAATATGTGGTGACAGAAAGAAATCTAACTATGGGAGGTGAACACACAGTGTAAATATAAATACCTTACTGTTAAAGTGTTCAGATGAAACTTACTGATTTTGTTAACCAATGTCGCCATAAAAATTAATTAATTAATTAAAGAATAAAATAAAATAAAATAGAAGTGGAAGCCTTCTCATTCCCATAGATTTTACTGTCTCCCTTCCCAGTGGTAACCCTGAAATTAGTATACATTTTTCCTTTTCGTGTTTTTACTCTTTGATATTTTTATTAAGTAGGTTTATCTACATAAAAATATATTGTTGTTGCCTGATTTCAATAAATATACATTACTTAAATCATCTTGAACTTATATTTTTTAATCAGTTTTTATTTTCTCAATATTTTCAGTATTTATCTTTGTTAACATATGTAAATCTTTCTTTCTTTTTACAGATACATATTTCAATTCTATTAAAAAGTCATGCTTTGTCTATTCTCCTTATCTATGGTTCTTGAGAACCCTTCTTTGTCCTTTTCTGCACTTTTATTCCCAGTAGGGAGATTGAGTTCATCTAAACATATTGCCTGGATCCCTCTGCTCTTTGCTTTTTGGTTGGATTTAGCAAATAGGAGGAAATAGCTGGAGAGCAACATGTAGTAACAGAATGAAATCATGGTATTGATTTACTGTTTATTCTCTGTTAGGCCATGGATTTGTTCAGGTGGTCTTCTCCCATAGCAACAGCTCTTGCTGGATTCTAGCACAACACTCTCTCTTTGCCCCTGCAGTCTGGTCAAGGTAATGGCTTCCCATTATTACCAGCCTCTGGTGCTTTATCACCCCATCTCATGTCTCTGTCAATAGACTTCTTGAAATGCTTATCGGTTATCCATCTGAGGATGTCATCTGTTTTTCTGCCATAATCCCGACTATTGAAACTGATTATAAATAAATATACATAAACCAATAAGTTTCCGATATATCGGGAATGATTAGCAAGTAGTACAGAAAGACATCTCATGTGCCAGAGCATATCCATATTATTATGTAGGTGTGTGTGTGTTGTGCATCGTGTGTGTGTTTTTATATGCTCACCTATATGCTTTTTTACACTGGCTTTCTATGTTATATTTCTTAATATTATATTAGGAAGATCTATTTGAAAAAATATATACTGCGGATCATAAAAATTCAAAGCAACTAAATTATGCTACATATCGTATTACTGAATAGAAAGGCTAAATATTATTTAAAAATCAATTTCTAAATTAATTTATAATGCAAAGCCTAAAAAATCCCATTAGAATACTTTTGGAACTTGGTAGTAATTTTAAAGTTCTCTTGAAGAATAAACGAGTAAGACTAGCTAATAAAATTTAGAAGTTCATTTGAAGAATAAGCAAATAAGATAGCTAATAAAATTTTGTAAATGGATTTAAATGTGGAACTTTCTGATATATCAGATATTTAACAAAACTATGTGATATTAACACAAGGATTTAGAAATGAATGGGACAATAAAGTAACCTATGAAGGTATTCTATTTGCATACATTTGATTTTATTAAGTAACACACTGCAAGCAACTGGGAGAAAGAAGGAGTTGACCAGCATTTTAGGGACTATTGAATAACAATTTGAAAAATATGTCATATCTATATATTAAAATAAATAAATAAATTCGTGCACATTAAAGTGTTAAATGTGAAAAAAATCATTAAAATCTAGAAGAAAACCTAAATATGTATTTTTAATATAAAGACGGGAAGGACTTTTGAAGTTAAAATCATAAAAAAAAAACCCCAGTTTTTAAACACATGATAATTTGAAAAATTATTTTAAGATGGAGAGGTTAGACTGTATTATTGTATAATGTATATTGTGTATTTTGTTATATAATATAAAGAAATTTCAAAGGCAAATGAAAAATTATAGGAAATATTAATAATATGAGAAAAGAGTTGTTAGCTTAATATATAGAAATTTCTCACAAATTTACACACACAGTCACACACACAATCCAAATGAACTATAGGACTACGAAACTACTTAAAATCAGACTAAACCTTATATGAGATAGTATGGCACTCTATCTTGTTAAAGGTAAAAAGGAAATCAAAATAGTATTGGAGGAGGTTTATAGAAACTACTTTTGTATACTATTGGTTAGAGTTTAAATTGGATTAGTTTTTTTAAAGGCATTTGACAATATATTTTAAAAAATATATACCTTTTGACATAAAAGTTCCACAACAAGAATTATAACTTGCAATAGACATGTGCAAAATGTACACATATAGAGATCTTATTTAAATTGATGGTTCCAGGCCTCCACAGTCAGTGCTAACCTAGTTTGCTTAAATTTAATTACCTGCATTCAGGGTTGTTGGATAGATCTGGAGTGGCTAGCTAACCTCTGGGATTTATGTATCTTGTCCACAGGTTCAAGTGTCACTTTCTGCTATTTGGTCTCCAGTGACAACAGTTAATTACATTATCTCTAGTCATGGCTTTAGATTTTAGAAACCCAAACTATAGCTTCACGCAGAGGAAAGTCATATTTACTAAGTAAACAGATAAAGAGAATGGGGATCATTATTTTAAAGAAAATATTCTAACTTTTTGGTTGAAAAACAATAAATGAAATGTCAAAATCTAAGTTGATAATTTAAAAATCCTATGCTTAGAATATTTTATGTTTACACATCAGCTCTTGTTTGGACACTCAAGAGGAGCCACACTGAACTAAAAAACACATTTTGGTCCTATTATCCTTTTATACACACAGAAATGAGATTGCTGGATAATATGGTAGTTCTATTTTAAAATTTTTGAGGAACCACCAAACAGTTTTCCATAGTGGCTGTACAAATCAGAATATGCCTATTTTTCACTCATTTCATAGTTGTTGAGTAAGTGGTCTTCTATGTGTTTTAGGAATCCAGGTTCTTTCTTCCTAGTGGCTTCACCAACCCCTAGGAACTCAAAGTCTTAAATTGGATCTTTGTATCCAGCCAGGAGATGAAGAAGTGGTGTGTGAAGGATCACTGAGTGGTTTTTTAATACCAGGCTTGTAAGTAATTTACATTTATTTTGTCCCTATTTAATTGCCCAGAATTCAATTGTTTGCTCCCACCTTCCGTCTTTCAGTTTCTGGGGGGCTGGAAAATACAGACTAGTACACTGTGAAGAAAGTATATACTGTGGCTTATTTATCACTGCATCCTCAATATGTAGAACAGTGATAGGCATATAGTAGGAACTCAATAAATATTTGCTGAATTAATGTTTTAATAAATTAATGAGTGTGTGGATGAATGAATGAATGAATGAATCAATCAATCAATCTATTTTAGTATAGTAGAATCATGTCAAATCAGAGAGCAGCAATTACTTAGGTTCACAGAAGAAATTTAAGGCCAATGTTGACAAGTTTAACTGAAGGCAAGGCATAATTTCTAGAGTGGATGCTTCTTTGGTCAGGTAGAGCTTGAGGAGATATTTTGAAGACCCTCTCAAATGTATACTGTTTTTGAGGACAAAGTATCAGAAAATATAGTGAGGTTATGCTTTCAAATTATAGCATACAGAATTAAAAAAACTTTTTTATTGGAATAGGATATTAAAAAAGTTTTTAGCTAAAAAAGTTTTATCTGTATTATTTAAAATTTTTACTTTAAGACTTTAAAAGATTTATAATATTATAAGATTATAAAAGAGTATTTTATAATTAAAATTAGTATTTGATTGTTAAAGAAATGAGAATGGAAAGAGTTAGGCTCTCGAGTCAGAAAGACATAAGCCAAAATCCAGACTCTGCTACTTCTTAGACAGAGATTCTTGGCTATGTCATATATCTTCTCCTGACCTTTTTCTTCTTTTTTTAATCAATGGTGAAATGAGGATAATAGACCTATGCTAGTATTATTATGAGTATTAAATGGGATTAGAGATGCCAAAAATTAAGCAGTCTGACATTTTGCTGGTTCTCGAAAAAGAAAAAAGTATCATTAACTTTGTTTTCTTTTTTTTTTTTTTTAATCTCTCCTCTCCTTTACATGCGTGACAGTATTCTTTAAACAGAGAATTAGAGTAGTCATTTAGTGATAGCCTAATATTGCTTTCTAACAGGCAACATTACCTCAGGATGGTAAATGAATTTCAGTTTACTGGTATGATGATAAAAATGTTGCTAGCTTCTTCCAGGTCCCGTGGAAAAGACCACACAAGTTTTTGGCTGACTGGAGTTCTCTCTTCAATTTTTTGCATAAATTTTACCCATCATGCAGCAATTGCATCTCCTGTTTCTGATCTCTAAAAATGAAGTAAACATTTAACGATTGCAATGCATTTTGAAGACAGAATTCTTCTAGATTTTTATGGTTTTGTTCTCTACCTTTTTAAGTTGTCTTTTCTGTGATCAAAACTACTTTGGAATTTTTCCAAAGTAGTCAGTGAATTATTTAGAGAAACAATTTTTTTTCACACTGATATGTCTTCAGTCTACATCATATTTAATCAAGTTATACGTCAATTATGTGATAAATACAACTGGCATAAACGGTTTTGGGACAGAACACAGTTTTTGTTTAGCATATAACTTGAGTGAGACAGAAGAACAGGAACATGCCTGGAAAAGCTTACTATCACAGCTGACATCAATAAGTTTTAAAGCAGGAAAGCAAACTTTGGATTAGTCCAGTGAACCAATTGAGTAGAAGTTGATTAAAAGAGCTTATACAAACTAAATTATAGACTACTACATGATTTTCTCTTGCAGAAAATACAAAGTGAATAAAAACATGAAATGTGGCTACTTTTGTGCATTACTAAACATTCAGAACAACATTGTAAATTAACATCAGCCGTCCAGATGTTTTAGCTTGTAAAGAATCAATTTTAATGATTGAATATTTTAGTTTTCATCTGCATGTTCCTATTTTTTTTGAATATGCCACTTCATTTTAGGTTCTCATACTCATCCAATTTTTAAAAGTAAACTCTATGAAGTATTAAGTATTATGATAGTTTTCTGATCCTCAATAACTGTGCAACCTTGGAATTTTATTCATAAAACAACTAGGTTACATGGTAAACCAATGAATCCTTTGTATTGTGCTTCCACATGTAGGTTGAACAATATTCTCAGGAATATCATGATTAATAGTGTACATAATTAGTGAAAAAGAAGTTTGATAAAGAATTAAAAATTATTTAAAGAACTCAATTGATTTAAAAGTATACCCTAAAGACAAGGAATCATATCAGTGAAAGTTCACTGAAGAGGCTTTGGTGGTAAGCTAGGCTGTATTTTGATAGATAAAGAAATTAAAATGGAGATTGAATTTAAAAGGCATATCTAGAACCTTCTGGTCCAGCATGAATATTTCCCATCTTCAGTAAAAAAAAGGCAATAAAGGCAAAGGAAAAAAAAAAAAAAAGGCTTCAGGCTAAGCCAGAGGCAGTGAGATACAGGGCAAAATCAGCAGAGGGAAATGTATACACAAGTTATTTAATTATTTGCTTCTGTTAGTGGCCAGGGGTTACTACTGGCCAGAGACTACTTTACCCCTAGCAGGGTCCTGGCCATATTTGTGAGTATTAGGTCTGCAGACTGGGTTATTTAGGCCACAGATCTTAGTCCAGTGTTATCAGTTGCCCAGGGAAATGCAGACTTGCCTTTATGTTTTTGCAGGTTTAACCTTGCTATTTTTGCTTTCTTTTTCTTTCTTTCCCTTGGAGATTTCATTTACTTTCTTATGATCTCAGCAATACATCAAAGAACATGATTGTTGTAATTCATCCAGAATAAGAACTTGTATTGTGGTAGAGGAGTTCGTCAGCATATCTTGTCCACCATATTGGAGGAAACTGGCCTGATACTTTCTTAGAAACATAAAAAATGAGAATAGAACAGATGTCTAATTAGAATATATATATAGATCTCAGCTTCCACTAAATGAAAGTAACTGTTTCTGTATTTTGCTTCAGCCTTTTTCTTCAAATGTTTTCCAGTGTGTTTCTTCTTGGAGTTCATTTGTGACATTGTCCATATCCAGCAATGATCAGATAATAAATGGTCCTAATATTGACCTGGTTCTAATAGTTTCTTCTTACAAAATGGCAATTAGAGTTGGTAAGGATAAAACAAATTGAGTTCAGTGCTGCTAAATCTGATATAATTGAAAATTTCCAAAGCTCTCTCAGTTAGCCTTACTGAAATTTCTTAGATAGAATATAACTATGTCTTCTAAATAGCATGTCTTCAAATTTTATACAAAGATAATTTTATTTAAAAAGAATATAAAATGATAAAACATTTTATCTTTGCAAAATAATAGTTGTTAGGCCATAGTCCTTTGACCCAAATTAATTTCTTATGGGTTTCAGATAAAGTAATATTAGTATATACTTAAAATAATCCAAGTAGAATAATAGCTCATTTTTGATGTGGATCATTTGATGTGGTCAGCAAAGAGAAAGCCAAAAACTCAAGAGTTTAGTCTCCCGTGAGAGGTCACAGAGACAGCACAACATAGCATATTATTATTTCATGTAGATGAGTTGCATTTTGTCATGAATACTCTTGGAATAAATGTTTTTTTTTCTTTGTATGAGCTGCCCATGAACTATCAACTCTGCTTTTCCTGTCTTCACCAGGATCAGAGCACAAATATACTCATAATTCCCCTAAAAGAATAACTTTTGCAAATTTCTATGCAAGTCTTACCTTTTTATTTCTGAGTTCCTGTCTCAGATACAGTTTCAGGTATACTTGCTTTTCTCAGTCCTAGACACTTAATTGTATTATCTGGGCTCCTAGACCTTCAACATATTCTTGATGATGGTAAGCCACTGACTCCCTCAGTACTGTCTTGTTTTCATTACTTCTAGACTTGGCTTTCATTGGCCCTAGATCACTGAGATATTCCTAATCTTTATACCTGCTCCAAGACCTTGTCGTCTCCCCACTATCAGATGAGTATAACTCTTGTTTCATGGGTTCCTTCTTGCTGCTTGTCCTATCTTAATGTAGTTTTAGTTTTAAATAAAAGTAGAAAGGTATTGTTAGGCAATTTATTTTATACCTAACAGTATGATTTCTTTACTTTTTTCATGCTGATGTATATAATGTATTTCAATATTTTGAACTGCTACAGAGTAGCATTACAGTGTGATATCATACAATTAATTTAACTATTCGACTGGTAGATAAATAGTAGCTATCTATTTATTGTTACCACAAACAATGCTGCAGTGAAAATACTTAGGCATACATTTTTGTTCATGTATTAAAAAAATAAAACTATAGAATGAATATGTCAATTTGAACTCCTGGATCAAAGGGCATACACTTTTGGAATTTTAATAATTATTACTTTTAATCAATACTACTAAACTGTCCACTAGTATGGCTATATTAATTTATACTCTACCAACCATATTTAAGAGTGTGTTTCCTTACATCTTTATCAACCCTGATTATAATCAGGTTAATTTTTACTAGTTGGATGATGAAAAAACCCTCTTTAAAAATTGCATATTTTGGTTATTGACGATTTGTTTTTTTTAGTGATGTTCCTGTTATAATTCCTTGTTCATTTTTATGTTTTTATATTTTTCATATTCTTAAAACTTATTTATGGAAGTTCTTTATATATTAAGGAATTGAATTATTCTTTGATATTTTGAATCCCCTTTTTATTGTGTGTTATGATACATACACAGAAAAATTCATATTGAGTTACTGTGAAAGTAAACAACCATTTACCTACTCAAGTCAAAACATAACCTTTTAATATTAAAAAATATTTGTTCTTTCTTTTTTGTATGTCTGAAGAGTTAATCCAAATCAACTAGTTTGCTAGAATCAGAAGCAGAAATCTTGTATTCTTTTTTAATTTTGTTTTATGGTTTAAGTTTTTGTAACTTTTATATGTTTCTGTAGGACTGATTATAGGTTTATTCACACAATTTCTCAGACCTACAGAACCTACAGATGAAACTACATAATTTTAAAGAGTATTGTCTCAATAATGGACAGCTGATATTTTGTTTTCCAGTCTCCCACTCCTTATTGGAATAGTAAAAACTCTGCCTCCTGGCTGCAGAGATCTGAGATTTGAAAATATGAGTTATCGTCTCTGCATGGCTGAAAGTGAAGCCAAGGAGCTGAGTGAAACAGACATGAGGAAGAAGAGGGGAGATTGAGAGAAGGAATAATATTTGAATTACTTTTTCAAGTTTTATTCTGAGGTCTTGTACCAATTTTGTACTTGCATTTCAAGTGAACATAGTGTTGTTAGGATGATTTTCTTTTATGTTTAAGCTAGCTCAAGATGTTCTTTTGGCGAGGGGTGGGGGGGGTGCAACAGAAAGCATTTTAATGAATGCATAATCCTAGCCCAATTCTGATGTGGATTATTTTATTTCTTTCCAATAAAGAATCTGGATGTAAATTTCTAGGAACAGTATTAACAAACCACTGAATAAGAAGCTATGTGTAGAAAAATTTACTGATGAGACCCCAATACCTCTGTTTCTTTTGTTTTCAGATTCCATAGTTTCATAAATTTGGGGGGAAATTAGGGGATAGAATTAACAAAAAAAAAAAAAAGAAAAGAAAGAATAAGAATTGGTGAAACATTGCCAAAATAGGTGGGTAAATGCCCACTCATCATTTCTCCTCTGTTGTGGTCACTCCATGTTGGCCTGGGGGCTCCCTGTGAAGTGGTCTCCTTCTCGAGGACCTAACAGGAATTGAGAATTCAAGCTCTCTCTGCCTCCACATCCCCTCTCAATCTATCTGAGATTTCTCCCATTCTTCAGAAACCACCTCCAGAGGTTCTTGTTTAAATAGCTTTAGTATGATATAATGCACATACCATAAAACTTAGTCATTTTAAGTGTAAGTACTTAGCATAGTTTCACAGTATATGTATGATAATTATATTAATTCTATACGTCTGTTTTAATTGTCTTTCTTTTTTTGCTGTTTTTTTTTTTGCTCATATTGTCTTGTTCACTTGTGTGTGGTGATCTTATGTGTCTGTTTATACAAGTTCAAAGATTAAGCTTCCTTGTAATACTTGGGCTAAAAATCCAAGAAAGTGTTAGCTTACTTCTAGTTTGCTCTTTCCCTGAGGAGTGGTGGTGTTTGTCAGACTATTTAGGTAGGTTTTTGCTTTAGTTGCCCTTATTCTAAGAAGCCACCAAAACCCCAGTTCTAGCGACAGCTATCTTTTCATATGGACAAATGCCTCAGGGTAAAAGCAGTTTGAACTGTTCTTATTTTATTGGGCTCCCACATTTTCCTAGATGATAAAAGGGTATGAGAGAACATTTTTGGGTGATGCAGGTGTTAGAGAGCTGCATTGTGTGATGGTTGTAAAACTATAAATTTACTAAAATGCATTGCTCTGTACACTTAACATGGCTATGTTGTATGGCATGTAAATTGTATCACACTGAAGCTGTTTAAACAAGAAACTCTGGAGGTGGTTATTGAAGAATGGGAGAAATCTCAGGTAGATTGAGTGGAGATATGAAAGCTGAGAGAGCCTAAACCACTTTACAGGTAGCCCCCAGGCCAACATGAAGCAACTGCAACAGAGTAGAAATGACGATTGGGCATTTTGGGGCAGAGAGAGTGCTGGAGATTGTTTCTACCTCTGAAAAACTGCCATTGCTGGGTGACATGGAGGGAGAGCCAGAATTTTCCATGTGCCATTGTGGGGGACTCAGAGAGTAGCTGATCAATAACCGATGGTATTGCCACAGTGAGAACCAGTTGGCCACACAGCAAAGTCTACAGCATGGCCAGCTAAGAAAGAGACCAGAAGAGAAAGCAAAAGACGCTTAGAGGATCTGAAGTGACTGCAGGAGCTGAGGTGGGGAGTAAAGGCAAGAACCACTTAATACACTGAAAAAATAGATCATGCATTACACAAGCTGAACGTTCTCGAAACATGTGTAGTAATGACAGCAGCTGACAAACCTGGCAAGATTAAGTTGCTGTGGTATGTATCCTACACCTCTTCTCCATGTGGACATCAACAAAGGATGGATTGGAGCCCCCAGCTCTCCAAGTCCCTGGTCATACATGAGCTTTACTCTGTTTCCGGAAACTGTCTTGTAAAGGAAGAAGTCAGTCCCTTTGAGGGACGAATGACAGCCCTGATGGATAATTTAAACTTTGAATTAGCTGATATTTTCCTGAAAGGGACTTTTAAATAAAGAAGGCTGTTTTAGACCAGAAAAGAATGATTCACCTCTAATTGGCATTTTAATGCTCTGCCTGCATCCCACCCCCAGCCATATGCCAGAATAGTGCTTGGCAGGAAGCTTAGTGCATTTGCAGAAAAATGATGACACTCACTTTTGTTATGCATCTGAGCTCTAGTGTGTAAATTTTGACACATCAGCACCACAGCATTAGCTATGACTTGTCAATAACCAAAACTAGACTTTCCCACAGGGAGAGGAGGCCATCAGATAATATGTACTTGAATATAAATGAGCAAAAGATGTTTCGTTTATTTTAGATGAGAAAGTCTCATGGCTCTGTGTAAAAATTTACAGGCTGTTTATTCCTTTTGTCAATACCAGTATAACTTTCACTTCTGCTTAAAGGAGATCATCGGACAAATCTGGTTAAGATGGCACAGGTTTTCTATAGTGTGGGTATTGCCTCTATTTCCCCCAGTTTCAGCCAAGTTGGTTAACTCTGTCTTTGAAATGTCATGCTCATTTCTAAGTAACTCTAGGATCTTTTTTTATTGTTGCTATTGCTTTATATCCTCCTCCTCTCTACCTAGTCCAAATATTCCCTTTCTACTAGTCCCAGTTTATACATCCTCCTGCACCACTCCTTCTCTAAGTGCTTTAAATTATATACTCTTCCTACTCCCCTGGACTCACAAAGCACTTTAATGCGGATGATTTATTCACCTCTCAATCACACACTGCCTAGGATGATCATTTAACTACATTTTAAATGTTGATCTAAAATCTTTCCCAAGCTCCATGAGGTTAGAACCTATAGCCTATTTTTCTTTGTTAATGATCCACTGTTTGGTGTCAGTCAAATCTGAGTTCCTTCATTGCTCTTTTCTTATTAGCTATGTGACCCTGAGCAGATGTTTGAACTTTTTTAGCCTCAGTTTCCCGATGTATGTATATTCTGGCATGGAAATATTGAGTGTCAGTTATCACTAGAGAAACATATTCATATCCAACTGCTTCTTATGATCCTCACTGTTATCATTCTCCCCCTTATCCTGTTCCCTATCGCTGTTTCAAGGGTGATGGCAGTATCTCCTGACAGCTTCCTTGACTCTCTTTCCTGCCGGGCTGCAGTCTATCCTCCACATAGAGGCCACAGTGACTCCCTTGAACTGAACAGTGATGGGATCTCACAGATTTAAGAACCCTTCAAAAGCTTATTTCCCTTGGAGTAAAATCCCGTCATTTTCAGGACTGCTTCTCACACTAACTCCCTGATCTCATCTCCTACTGCTTCCTCCCCAGTCACTGGACTCTGACCATACTGACCTTCTGCTGACTATGGACTGCTCCCAGAATTTACAATTACAGGGCCTTTGTACTTACTTCTTCACCTACGTGACTTGCTCTCTCATATTTTTCAGGTTTCTACTCAAATGTCACCTTATCAGGGAGGTCTAACCTTATCACTCAATGTAAACACCATTACTCACTCTATCTCCCAACCTCCTCTATCTCCCTTCTTGGCTTTATTTTTTCTGATTCACTTTTCTGATGTATTCCATTTTTATTTGTTTATTTGTTTATTTATTTATTTTTGGCTCCTTCCATTTGAAGGTAAGCTCCATGTGGGTATAGTCTTATTTAAGAAAAAATTCATTAATGAAAAAGCAATTAACTAATGGCATGTTCTTGAAAAGTTTTCTGATAGTATATTCTCTAAGTTTGTGGAAATATGGGTATTCATGTTTTTACTTTCTAGCTTGTCTGTGATCTCTAGCTTTTAATAATAATGTACCTGTAGTTCTCTTAATTTTACAAAATAAAAGTTTTAACAGGAAAAAAAACCATTTAACTATGTTAGCTATAGAAATGATGAAATATTTTAATACACAAGCTTATGCTATAACCCTCTAAGTTACAGAATATTTATAAACTAAATTAATTCTAATCTTCCATGAATTTTGATTATGTCAGGGTGGCCCTATTCATTGTATATTGTGTATTATGCTATTTTTTGGTGAATGTATTGTAGTTCACTTTGTGGTGATCATGAGATTTCTATTTTGAGCTCAGTCACACATTGCTCCCATAATTGTTGGACTCTATTACTAATAGTGTTGCTAGATTTAGTAGATGAAATATAGGATGCCCAGTTAAATTCAAATTTTAGATAAACAACAACTAATATTTTAGTATGAGAATATCCTAAATATAACATGGGTCATACTAATGAATATTTAAAAAATTCATTATTTTCCATTTGACCAGACAGCTATATTTTATTTGATGATCACAATTCCTAGCATGAATTTCCTATCTGTTTTTCTCATAGTTTTGAATGTTTTCTATTTCTACCTTTTCCAAATCAAAATCAGGCAACTTCAGCTGGGCCACCTTGTCCTGTGCTTTGCTCTTGATCTATTTTACCATCAGAAAAATTATTTCTCTTTTATTTTTGGCTATTTGTAGAAAGTAAAGTCAAAAAAGATTGGAATGATTAAATCAGAGCCCTTTCCCCTGACTCCAATGAAATAGAGTATAGAGCACACATAACTCAATTAGAATTTCATTCTGTGAGAGAGCTTTGAATATTGAGTTGCTCTCTGTAGTGAGATTAGTCACTTGTTTCAACTGGCTATTAACTCACTCTCATGAAACAACAGATGGCTTGGTGTGGAGTGTGCCCACATAACTGTGTTTATGGAGGAGAATTATGCCAAAGGCTGTGTTTGTTTCTCTTTTCTAACTACCCTCATGGTGGAGATATTCTTTGAATTTCCAGTGGTGAGCATTACTAGGTTGAGAATTTGATTTTGAAATCTGTGTGACTTGTATGGGATATTTAGCATCTAAGCTCTTGGTTTTATATGTTTCAGGTTTTGTGTACTGTTGTCCACTGAGAACTGAATAAAATAATTTTATATGATTAGCGATTATTATTCCAAAGAATGTACCAAATGTGTATGTAGCTTTCTCTGATAAATTTCTTTTTCACTTTAATACTCCTTAATATATAGATTGTACTTATACTTCCTATTTTAATCTCAGACTGAGACATCATCAATTCATGGGTATATGAGTCACTTCCTCTGACAAGGCATTTAATAGTACCCTAAATGCTTTAAGAGATGGACTACTAGATTTCAAAGCCATTTAACTCAATAAGCAGAAAGAAAATTTGTTATGTTATGTGTTGCTTTTTAGTTCTACTATTTGGCCCATAAACAATTCCTATTTTTGATTTTCTAAAGATAACTAGAACTTTGTGAGGAAATTACATTCTTAGAATTATTAGACTAAAGTGAAGGGCAAACATTTATAAAGAGAGTAAATATTAAAGGAACAGGCAGTGTGTTGTAGAGCCTAGATTAAATAGTATTTGGTTTGCTTTGTTCTCTTACCTTTCAAATTCTGTTTACTCAGAGGTGCCATATGAAACAGAAACATCCATTCTTGTGTATGCATTGGATTAATAAGAAAGAAAATATACCTCTTGAAGAATATCAAGTGCTCAGTGTCTACGTCCTCAAGGCTTTTTTCCCCAGTTTAAATAATAATAGTAATAGTAATAGTAATAGTAATAATAAGAACTATAGATAATAATTTTAAGGACTTACTATGTGCTAGGCAATTTTACATAGCATTTTATTTATCCTTCCTACTCATGGAAAGTTATCATTATGTTGTTAAAGTTCTTCCACCGGATTGTAAACTCTTCAAGTACACTGATGATCTTATTTATCTCTGAATTCCTAGCAATTAGCATAGTGCCTGACTCATTGTATTTCTTCAGTATGTGGAGAATAAATAAATGAATAAGTAAATGAGAAAACTATTTCTTTACCTAAAATGTTAAAGGAGAATAATATTTACTAGATGATTCACAGTATTTAGTCAATTTTTGATCATATTTTAAAAATATTTATATATTTTATTTTTTCTTTTAAATATAGTATTTGATATACACTAAAGAATATATACACAAAATAAAGCCTGAAAAAAAATGAGTAATCAACACATCCAAATCAGATCCTCCATCATTACTAATAACTCTTACCTGTTTATATGTTCCTGCCCTCATCCTGCCCCACCATGGGTAATGATTGTTCTGAAATTTTGGTTTATTTCATTGCTTTTATTCTTTTATTTTGATTACATACACGTATTTACCTATAGTATATACTATTTAACTTTACTTGTTTTTGAGCTTTATAAAGTATGGTATCATACTCTATGAAGTCTGCAGACATGTGCTTTTTTTCACTCAACATTATGCTCCTAATATTCATCTATGTTGTTGCATGCAGCTGTAGTTTATTCATTTTTACTACTGTATAATATTTCATTGTATGAACAAACCACAACATATTTATCTCTTCTCCTGTCAATGGACTTGTGAGGTTTGGTGTTTTGCTTTTTTGCTAGTAAGAAAAGTAGTAATATCAACATTGTTGAATGGGCTAGAATTTCCTTTAGAAATATACGTATAATTAGAATTATTAGGATGAAGTATATGTGATTGTTCAATATTACAAGATAATGCCAAATAATGTCAGAAGACCATCACCTTATTTACCTGGATAAGACAGAATTGAGAATTAAAAATTATTTTCATACTACTTACCTTGTTTTCTATTCAGAGTTATGTCTCAGAAACCATATGTTTTGTTAAAGAGAAAATTCTAGTTAAGATAAAATCTTACTATTCAGAATTGAGTGTTCCAGATGATAGCATATGGTCTACAAAGGATACTTATTTGGTAAGGTCTTTGAGTGACGTCTTTGTAAACTAAAAAGTCTAAACTCTTAGTGGTTGCATAAATACAGAATGTTAGACTATTTCTGAAGACTTTGTAATTCCTGAGAGCTCTTTTCCATCTAAATCCTCTGAGAGCAGAAGCATTATTCTGAGAAAATAAAATGGCAACTGTATTTCCACTCCTGCTAATGTGGCGAGCACCTTGATACAGAAAAAACTAAATGTGTCTAGTTAGTTATTTTTAGGGCTTAAAAAATTTTTATCCTTCTCAAATGATAGGTTGGTCTATAGTTATATTGCAAGAAATATAAAAGAAATCTCAGTTTAGTGTAATTGATTGCTAAAAGATTATTTATTCACATATGCTCTAAGAAAAAAACATTCATATAGTTAATAACATACATATGGTTATATCTCTATCACACATCTTGATACATGTGCTACATATTGGAAATTTTTGACTAAAGAAGAATCCATTTATTTTTTTAATTGTTATTTTTTCAAATACAGTTGGCAAACAATATTATATTAGTTTCAGGTGTACAACGTAGAGATTAGACATTTATATAACTTACAAAGTGATCACCCCAATAACTCTAATGCTCATCTGACATTGTACATGTTATTACAATATTGACTATATTCCTATGCTATACTTTACATCTCCATGACTATTTTGTAACTACCAATTTGTACTTCTTAATTCCTTCCCATTTTTCACCTGCTCCTCCAACCCCGCTCCCCTCTGGCAACCATCACAATGTTCTCTGTATCTATGAGTTTGTTTCTGTTTTGTTTGTTTGTTTGTTTGTTTTGTTCTTTAGATTTCACATGTCAGTGAAATCATATGGCATTTGTCTTTCTCTGTCTGATATGCTCCACTCAGCACAATACCCTTTATATCCATCCACATTGTTGCAGAAGGCAAGATTTCATTCTTTTTTTATGGTAATATTGTAGTAATACTCCATTGTATATATGTAACACTTTGTTATTCCTTAATCCATATCTAGGCTATTGTAGATAATGTTGCAATTAATATATGGATTCACATGTCCCTTTGTATTAGTGTTTTCAGTTTTTTTTTTGAATAAATACCCAGAGAGAGATAACTGGGTCCTTCTTTGTCTCTTGTTATAGCTTTTGTTTTAAAGTCTCTTTTGTCTGGTATTAGTACTGCTACCCCAGTTTTTTTTTGTTGTTGTCATTGTTTGTTTCTATTTACGTGAAATATCTTTTTCCATCCCTTTACTTTCAGTCTGTGTGTGTCTTTTGATCTGAAGTGAATCTCTTGTTGGTAGCATATGTAAGAGTCTTGTTTTCTTATCCTTTATCCACCCTAGCTTTTGATTGGAACATTTGATCTGTTTAAATTAAAGTAATTGTCGATAGATATTTAGTTACTGCCATTTTATTATTCATATTTTTTATCTTTTTTCTTCTTCTTAAAGAAATCCCTTTAACATTTCTTGTGATACTAGTTTAGTGATGATGAACTCCTTTAGCTTTTTCTTGTCTGGGAAACCTTTATCTCTCCTTCAATCTTAAATGATAGCCTTGCTGGGTAGAGTAATCTTGGTTGTAGGTCCCTACATTTTGTCACTTTGAATATTTTGTGCCAGTCTCTTCTGGTCTGCAAAATTTCTGTTGAGAAATCAGTTGACAGTCTTATGGGAGTTTCCTTGTAAGTAATTAACTGCCTTTCTCTTGCTGTGTCTTTGAACTTTGCCATTTTAATCATGTGTCTTGGTGCGGGTCTCTTTGGATTCATCTCATTGGGGACTCTCTGAGCTTCCTGGGCTTGTACATCTACTTCCTTCAACGGGTTAGGAAAGTTTCTAGCCATTATTTCTTTAAATTTGTTTTCAATTCTTTGCTTACTCTTTTCTTTCTGGCACTCCTATGATGCAGATGTTGTTATGCTTGATGTCCCAGACATCCCTTACACTATCCTCATTCTTTTTGGATCTTTTTTCCTTTTTGCTGTTCTCATTGGATATTTTCTGCTACCATGTCTTCTAAATCACTGATTTGATTCTCTGCTTAATCTTATCTGCTGCTGATTCCTTCTAGTGCAGTTTTCATTTCAGTTATTGTATTCTTCATTTTTTAATGGTTTTTATGATCACTATCTCTTTGTTGAAGTTCTCACTGAGTTCCTTGAGCATGCTAATAACCAATGTTTTGAACTCTGTTCTAATAGACTGCTTGCCTCCATTTTGTTTAGCTCTTTTTCTGGTGTTTTCTCCTGTTCTTTCTTTTGAAACATTTTTTTTTTGTCTTCTCATTTTGGCTGCCTCTCTGTGTTTGTTTCTATGTATTAGACACCTCCCAGTCTTGGCAAGGTGGCCTTATGTAGTAGGTGTCCTGAGGGGCTCAGTGGCACAGTCTTCTTGATCGCCTGACTTGGGTACACCATAGTGTCCTTTGTGTGGGTTGTGTGTGTCCTCCTGTTGTAGTTGAGGCTTGATTGCTTTTGGCATGTAGTGGGTGGGACTGAACTTCAGGCTGACTGGCTCTGAGGATTGGCTATGACCACAGCAAACAAGCTGTTATGCAGGGGCTGACCCCATAGAGCAGAATTTGTCCAAGGGGGCTCTAGCGCTACCCAAAACCACTGTTTGCGTGTGCCACTTGTGGGGCAATTGAGTAGTGCTCTGTTGTGGTCTAAAGCTGGTCACTGGGTGTGTTAGTTTTGGCACCTCTTGGGAGGGGCTTCAGTGTTCAAGTTCAACACTGGCCTGGGAATACCTAGTAGGAGCTATGAAGTAATCTGTGGTTGGTAGCTACCTGTGCTGGACCTAGAGGCATGTGGGAGAAGCCATGCTGTGAACTGAGGCCACTTGTCACCAGTCCCAGACCTGTGGCAGCTCAGCAAAGGCCCATGGCACAAAAAGGCCCGCTGCTGCCTGCTGGATGCCCATAATGCTCAGCCACTGAAAAATCCTTGAATGGTACATGAATTGGGTGAGGCAGGGTCTCAGGGAGTAATCAGGGTTAGGTGAGTGGTATTCACCTGGTTAATGCAGATTTAGATTCAGTACTGAGCCTGGGCCCTCAGGAAAAGACACAGGGCATGCTGTAGCCAGCTGCCACCCACTTTGGGCCTTTGGGAGTTTTTTAAGGAAGACTACAGCAGCAGCTAAGGCTAGCTGCCTGCCACTGAAAGAGCCTCTGCTGAAGTGCAAGTTAGATGGAGTGGGGTCTCAGGGAGTCATGAGGGTGGAGTGAGTGAAATTCGCCAAGCCAATGCAGATTCAGATTTGGCAATGCAGATTCAGAGAGCACTACACAAAAAAGATGGCACCTGTCTGCTGGCTCTGTGGGAGGAGGGCTCAACACAGGGACAGTGGTGGCTCTCCTTCTAGCCTTTGCCCTGATGCCACACAACTCATTTTCTCCCTGTATGTCTCTGGTGTCTCCTGAGCTGCTGTGCCTCTTCCAGAGCCCAAGGTGAGCACTTGCAAGTGACTGAGTCTGTATATGAGCTTTTTAAGGAATGTTTGGGTTTTCAGAGCCTTCTGTTTCATCTTGATGAGCAGAATCCCCCTGATTTTCACAGCTAAATGTTGTGAGGGCTTCTCTTCCCGCACTGCTGCTCTGACTGAGGATCCTGGTGTGGGGCTGGGACCCTTCTCTCCTTAGGGGAGACCTCTAAGATATCCCTCCCAGTTCTCAACTGTCATGTGTGGGTGTGGGGCCAGCCCATTCTGCATCTCTGCTCATTCTTTCAGTCTCCATGTGGTTTCTTCTTTATACCCTTAGTTATAGAACAGGACTTTTGTTCAGCTGTTCAGCTAGTCTTCATATGGTTCTCCAGGTTGATTGTTCTATAATTTAATTATAATTTTGATGTGTTTATGAGAGTATCCAAGCACGACATATGCTCCACTGTCTTGACCAGAGCATGCTTATTATATATTTTCTTACCGCTCAACTTACTGAACACTGCTATTGTTAATTATTTTTCAGTTAAATCTTGATTTTTTTCAAGCTAATAATATCATCAGAAATAAGATGTTTCTCCTAGTTTTTTTTATTTCGGGGTCCTATTTTACTTTCACTTATTTGCTTTGACTAAAAATTCACTGACAAACTTCTGATTATGAATAGGGTGAAACAGCTTGCAATATTCCAATCATTTTGATGAAAACAGTTGGCAAAGATGAATAGAATTAAAAAAAATTATAACACTATGTTACTGCTGAAGAAATTATGGCTGAAAAAAACACAAATCAGGTGAAGGGAGAATCATAAAGATTGAACTAGTATTATGTATACACTTCATCCTAGGAGTTTGTGCTGATTTGTAGCATAGGGTAAGAGACTGAGATTCTGAACTTTGCCTGGGAAGAGGACCGATAACTAGGTACAGACAAATTAATAAATATCTTACTGGTTTTATGGGGCTGGAAAAACAAAACTGAAGATTGAGAGGTCTCTAAAACATGGTTGCTTTCCCCTAAGACCTGCTGAATTTTGAAATTGTATGAGGCAGGGGGATATATGATATATTTTCCTCTTGAGAGTCATGATGTATATTAGCAAATTAAATGTTTTGAAAAATCCCTCAGAAATGAAAACCATATATTTTTGCTATCCTGAACTTTGTCAAGCTTATTTGTTTAAAGGGTTTCTTATTCATAACGAAATACATTCCATCGAATACAATTTAGAAAATGCTAAACTAGAATCTTATTCTGTATATTATGTCAACTTTATACATGTGTTGACTGACCATAACATGTCTAAATATAACTGCTAAATTAAACTCATTTATTGAATTGTACATCAATTTATTTTAAGCATGAGAAAAAACAGATAATTAGATTCTCAAAATGAATGCACACTTTATTAAACTTATGTGTTTTGACAATATGATAGGTGCATATTTATATTTTGTAATTGTAGCAAAGAACATAAATAATTTTTTGTGATGCCTTTTTTTTCATAATTTCAGTTTGTATAAGTTAAAATTTACATACATAAACATCTTGGAGAATATCCGGGGAACAAAGCTATGAAGAATTGTATATTTGTCTGAAAGTACAATATATTAAAATATTGTACAATTGCATAGAGTTTTATTTAGAAGTTCTAATAAAATAAAGTGTAGGTATATGATAAAAATATAAACAAACTATTGACGGCAAAATAGATAGGAAAATAGTGGGATAAAATTTAATTTAACTAATTTAAATAGAACCAAGCAATATATCAAAACAATCTTTGGGAATACAAGAGAAATATACAAAAATAAATCATATTTCTATACACTAGCAAAGAACAATACAAAAAGGAAATTAAAAAAAACATTATGCACAATAGTATCAAAAATTAAATTATTTAGGAATAAATTTAACAAAAGAAGTGGAAGACCTGTATATTCAAAACTACAAAATATGACTGAGAGAAATTAGGGTAGATCTAAACAAATAAAAATTTTTTTGTGTAGAAATTAACAAACTGATTCTGAGTTGTATAGAAACTTAAAAACCTAGATTAGCCAAAACAATATAGAAAAGTAAGAAGTTAGAGATCTTATACTGACTATACAACTATAATTATCAAGACATGCTATTGGCATTAGGATACACTTTACATCAATAGAATGGACTAGAAAGTCCAGAAATAAGCATTTATATTTATAGTCAATTGATCTTCAGTAAAATTGCCAAGAAAATTTAATGAAGAGAAGGTAGTCTTTTTAACAAATATTACTCAAAGAATTGTGCATCCAGGTATTAAAAAAAGCTGATTTTGAATCTTTCTTCAAGTCATATACAAAAATTAGCTCAAAACTTATCATACATCCAAATATAAAAGTAAAAACAATAAAACTTCTAGAAAGAAACATAAGAGAATCTTTTATGACCTTGGAATAAGCAGAGATTTGTTAGCTATGACACCAAAAGCATGATATATAAAAGCAAAAATTTGATAAATTACATCTCGTCAAAATAAATATCTTTGCTCTTTAAGAGACACTACTAAGAAAATGAAAAAACAAGCTAAAAACAGGGTGGCTATATCTGAAAATGATATATATAGTTGATAAAAGATTTGTATCCATAATGTATGAAAACTCTTGCAACTGAGAAATAAGACAAACGACCCAATTAAATCAATTAGAATTTTTTTAGTTGACAAAGATTTGAACATTTTACAAAGAAAATATGTAAATGACTAATAAGCTCATGAAAAGATGTGTAACATCATCAGTTATTGGGGAAATGCAAATTAAGACTATGATGAGGTACAACTTCATATTCGCTAAAATATGAAGTTACAATTAAAATGGGCAAAATTGACCACTGAGAACTATGCAATTCTAGGGGGATGTAATGAATGGTACACTCACTTTTGAAAACAGTTTGGCAGTTTCCTTTAAAAATTAAGATAACTTTACCATATGATTTAGCAATTCTATTCCTAGGTATCTGCACAAAAGAAATGAACACATATGTTTCCCCAAATACTTATATGCCAATGTCTATAGCAGTATGATTTATCATAGCTCTGAAGTGAAAATACTCAAATGTCCATCAATTGGTGAATGAAATGTGGTACATCTCTACAATGGTATATGTAATTAAAAATACAAAGGAATGAACTACTGATACATGCTACCACATAGAAGACCCCAAAAATATTATGTGAAAAAGCCAGACATGAAAGACTATATATTGATTCCATTTATATCATATTTCTCAAAAATTCACATCTATAATAAATAGAAAGCAAATCATTGGTTAGGTAAGAGTGGGAATGCAGATAGACTGGAAATAGGTACAAAGGAACATTTGGGGTGGGGGGATAAATGTTCTAAAATTGCATTGTAGTGGATTGCAAGTCTATGAAATTACTAAAAATTTTTGAACTCTATATTTGCGATGGGTGAATTTTATGATAAGCAAAGAGTATCTCAATAAAGATATTAAGACAATCAGTACTACCACAACAAAATAGGCTTTGAAAAATATATATTTTCACAATAAAAAATTGCAAATGTTAAGCATGAATTTCATAAATGAACTACTCAATATTTGTGTAACCTTGGGGTAATCACTTCATCTGTTGGGAACTCAGAGATCACCCAGTTAAGAACTCTTGTTTTACAAATGGAGGAATTAAAATTTATCTTTACAGAAATCTGATGAAAGCTTTCTCTTCCACCATATGGATCAGTTTCTCTATTTCTCTGCTATTTTAATCATCATAGCTTCAAAACGAGCCCTACAACTTTTTAGTAAGTTCCAGAAGATTGCATATAGCAGGATACACTTTAAAAAATTTAAAAGAACTTAAACAATATACTTCTAAGAAACATATACATAATAAAATGATATTAAGAACAAAGAGAATGAATGAGTATCACTAGTTTCAGGAACATGTTAAGCTTGAGTGGGGAGAGACAGGGGGTTGGAATGGAGGGGAGGCAGATGGAGTTCATGCTCCAGTTCTCCGATTGGATGGTGGATTCATGGTATCCATTATGTTAATAAATAAATAAGTAAATAAAAACATAAATAAAAAGAAAATTTCTTCCCTGAAAGATAGTGAGATGCAGAGGTTACCATTTTGTGAAGGAAATAAGCAACATACACAAATTATACATAGGTGCATACTTATTAATATTTAAGTATAAAAATAATAAGTAAAATTTAGTTTACAAAGCACTTTTATATATATCACTAGTTTCCTTTAATCATGCTATAATGCAGGCAAAATATCAATTTTCTTGATAAGCAATTGGAATTTTGATAGGTTAAGTGACGTATTCAAAGGAACACAACCAAAAAATAAAGAACTTACCTCAAACCCTCACTTTAGGTCCCCAGTTTCTTTCCATTGTACTTGCCATTTTTCAAAATTCAGAGTATGAAAGATAATTAAAGAGAAATATGTTATACAAGAATCAAAAGGAAATGTAAAAATAAAGTACACATGGTTTTGTGCTCCTTGCATGCAGTATTTTCATTGGATCCTACTTTAAGGATTTGGATAAGCTGAACTTATGGAAGATGTTTGGAATCAATTTTACTTGCAATGTGTTTTTCTGTGTTTCTTCAGTTTTAAGTCTAAACTTAGCTTTCAGTAGAGTTACTAATCTCGTTGACTGACTTGCATTTGATTGGCTTTTTATATAGAACATTACTTGGTGAGAGGGATATTTGAAGCATTATTTTTCCCTCAGAACATGTGAACTAGTTTAGGGTGGATGTTTTTAATCCTCTGTTGTCAATATGCAGTTCAGCAGGATGTAGAGATTTTTAAAAGAAATCAGGAATTTTAATTGCAGTCCCCTGGGTCACTTGTGATGAGTGGGCCTGTAAACGGAGAGTTCCCCACAGGCATTATGCCCTTCTTGCCAGGTTTATAATGATTAATTGTTAATTAATGGAACATGTTCCTACAAACTCTTTGATTATTCATACACCGTGAGGTAAGGTTGGGGGGGTGGTAAATAAAAAAAATAGATGTTTTCTTGGCAAGTTATGATTGGGAGACTTTTCTATGGTACCAAAACAATTCGGTAACATATCTGGATTCAGACTTCAGTTGTGTTAAATTCTTTAACAATAAAATAACTCATGCCAGATTTAGCTTAGAAAAAGAGGTAGATTTCCCAAAATCTTAACAATTTTAAGTGTTGGGTGTATAAATTTATTGTATTTATTTAAGCTTATAAGTGTGATTTTCTGCTTTTCTCTGAAAAAACATTGTGATGTAGCTAAATTTATACCTTTCCTTTTCTATGTTCTCCAAAAAAACCTAGTTCTAATTGCAAATTACATACCATAAATCATTGACATATATTGCTTCTCTACTGTTGTAAGGTTAGCAGTTATTTTTAGAAATGTTTATTTACAAATACAATTATTATAAAAAGTGCAAATGACTTTGGAGTCCATTTTCTAGACATATCTTCTAACTTACAAATAAGGAAAATAAGGTCAAGAGGTTAAGAGATATGCTCAGTGCTCAATAGCTAGTTGACAACAGAATTAGGATTATAACCCAGATCATAAGACCCCATCCTGTGTTCTTTCCAGTCTATTACAATGCAGATTAAATTTACAACTCAACATGTTGCAGCGCTATTATTTATCAGTATTGGTGAAAAACTTGGGTGGAAGCTTCATAAACAAAACCACGCATAGATTTTATACATTTTATTTTAAATTTAAACCCTAAATGTTCATTTCTCATCAATCTTTTGGTATAGGACCCTGGTTATATCTTTTGGTACAGTCCCATTGATTGGATTACTATTAGTTTTTCTTGTGTAAGTCACACTATTAGTACCACATTATTCTTTCTAGTGTCAATTTCTTTAGGACGTTAGAGAACTTAAACATGCTTGCAAAGTAATTTAAGTGATAAATTTTTTCAAACCTTTATTATTCTCTCTCCCTATTCTTTTAAATTATTAGCCTCACATGTTTAGGCAAGTTTTTCCTCTCCCCCCCCCCCCACCCTCTCTCTCTCTCTCTCTCTCTCTCTCTTTCTCTCTCTCTCTTTCTTTTTCTTTCTTTCTCCTTTTTTCTACTCTCTCTCACCCTTTCTTTTTTTTCCCACTTCCCCTCTGTCTCTGTCCCTGTCTCTCTGTCTCTGTTTCTCTTGATCTGTCTATCTGCTTGTCTCTTCCTCTACTTCCCTCTTCCTTTCTTTCTTTCTAACTGACAGGACTTTAAAGAGTCTTTTCAAAACCTTCAATTGGTTCTTAGAAATAGCAGCTCTCTTTGTTTCCCTGCTTCTATTTCATCTATTTACATGTTAGTTAATTCAATTACAGAATAACAATAATAAGTGCAGCTGGCATATACAGGCTTGGGCAACAATAATAGGTCATTGTAAACATTACTTAATTGTCGAGAGCGTTAATGGAGAGTGTCCTGGAGAGCATTATCCTAACTGTGAGTGCTCAGCCTGTGCAAGAATCAGGATGGTGAGACAGGAAATGGAGAGTCCATCGGAACTTATACTGAACATTATAATTATAGTGTCTAAATAATGATTTAAATAGCTTTTTAACATTTTTCTGAAGTTAAAACATCACATTTTCAAAAATATTAAAGAAGAAAAGTAAATCTGCTACTCTGTGATTATATTAGTATACCAATTTGATATAGTTCCTTCTAGACTTTTTGAGACCATATATAATTTTATTTATAGATGGGATCGTATTGAACATATAGTTTTCTGTTTGCTTTTTTAATCATTGATTTATATTATAGGCATTTCTTACAGTAACTATTTTTTTAAGATGTATATTTTTAATGATGTCACAGGATTTCATATTAAGAATTCACTAAAATTATTTACCGAATTTCATATTATTGTGTTTAATCATTTCTAAGCTTTTTCTTCAGAAGAAATAATATTCTAGAGTGAATAAAAAGATGGGCTTTATAGTCAGAACCTACTAATTACAGAATATGGCACATAGAGCAAGTGCCTAATATATTAGTGATATATATTATATATATTATATTACTATATAATACATTTTCCAATTATATGCTTTGGATAGCAATTAGATTTGCATTATTCTTAAAAACAAATTTGACAGGAAATAATATATCATCAGATGTATTATATTGTCTTGTCATCAAGAAACATATGTTATCTTTCTATCTGTTCAGGTTTTGTTTTAGGTACCTGCATTAAATTCTATAGTTTTTTTTTGCTATAAGTAATATATATTTCTTCTCAAGTTCATTTGTCAATATAATATTTATGTGATTATCATAAAGATAAATTTTTAATGTTACATTATGATTTGCTAAATTGTAAACTGTTGAACTCTATTTGTTTTGAAGTTTCTTAGTTAATTTTCTTATGTCTATTGAACACATTGGTCATTTCAATTGAATGTGGACAAATATAACATCCAAAAGCAGAAGAAAGAAATGACTAAATGAGGCAAATTTAATAAAGACATCCCTGCCTATATTGAGTTCATTTTCCCAGATAATTGTAAGTTAGGTACATTTTCATAATTGCTTCATAATCTCTTAGCCACATCATATAATCTATCTGACTATTGATAGATTATAACTCAATCTCATCACTGTTATACCAATACTGTCTCTTTTAGAACAAAAAAATCTTTAGTCCTGAAATAAAAACCATATACATATGATTAACAAGTTAGTAGTTACAAAACAGTCATAGGGATGTGGAGTACCGCATAGGGAATATAGTCAATAATAATAATAAACCCCACTGCATTGAAAAATTTAAAAAATAATAAAAATAAATACAAATATTTATTTAAACTAAAAATCTCTATTTCAATATTTAGGAAGACTTGAACTTAAATGAAGTGGTCAGATGCTTTCACTTATAAAAAATAAATGCAAATTTAAGAGAATAAAAGTATCAGAAATCCTATCAAAGAAGGTCAGGGAAATGGAAGAGCATAAATGCAGGAGGAGAAGAGAAGAAAGACTAGAGTTCAATAATTGACAGATTAATTTGCATATAAGAGAAAAACAAAAAAAAAGGCATGAACTAATTATAGATTTTAAAGAAGAAACAACAGGAAGTTTTGTTAGTCTCATAACTAAACTTAGCCTTCTTTCTCCTTCTAACTTTGGGCCTAGGATACAAGTTTGAAACTTTTAAGTACAGCTCTATCCCTTTTGGTGTTCCTGCAGCTTGCCCACGCCTTTATGAATAATCCCTTTAAATTTCCCTCAAGTTACCCAATTCGACTGTATCATTTGTCTCTCACTGAGGAACTAAGTAATATAGTAATTGTTTCTTTTCTGTGCATAAGCTTTTTAGTTTGATGTAGTCCCACTGGTCTATTTTTGCTTTTGTTACTTGTGCTTTTGGTGTTATATCCTAAAAACCATTGCCAAGATCAGTGTCTAGGAGCTTTTCCTCTGTATTTTTCTAGGAGTTTTATGGCTTTAGGTCTTACATTTAAGTCTTATTTCATTTTGAGTTAATTTTTATAAGTGGTGTAAGGTAAGGATCCAATTTTATTTTTCTGCATGTGGTGATTCAGTGGTTTTCGCAACATAACTTATTGAAGAGACTATCCTTTCCCCATTGGATATTTTGGGCACCTTGTCAAATATTAGTTGACTGTACATGCAAAGATTTATTTCTGGCCTCAGTTCTGTTCAATTGTTCTATGTGTCTGTTTTTACTAATATGCTGTTTTGATTACTATAGCTTTATAGTATAGTTTGAAATCAGGATGTGTGATATCTTAAGCTTTGTTCTTTTTCACAGATTGCTTTTACTATTTAGAGTTTTTTTGTGGTTCCACATAAATTTTAAAGTTGATTTCTATTTCTGTGAAAAATGTCATTGGAATTTCGATAAGGATTGCGTTGAATCTACAGATTGCTTTGGGTTGTATAAACATTTTAACAATATTAATTCTTTCAAACCATGAGTGTGGGTTATCTTTCCATTTATTTGTATCTTCTTCAATTTCTTTCATCAAAGTCTTATATTTTTCATTGTAGATATATTTTGCTTCCTTAGTTAAATTTATTCCTACACATTTTATTGTGTTTGATGTTATTGTGAATGGGATAGTTTTCTTTCTTTTTTGGTGGGGGGGTAGATATGTCATTGTTATGGTATACAAAAACAACTGGTTTCTGTATGCTGATTTTGTGTCCTGTAACTTTACTGAATTTATTAATTAGTTTCAACATGGGTTATTCCTCTTGGAGATGCAGCCTTTCTTTCAGTCGATAGGTTCTGGTTCTGAAAATAACTTAGGTCTAAAAGCCATGTAAGACACTGCAACTTTTATTGTGATGAATTCCTTTTATTGTGATGTATTCTG
This sequence comes from Eidolon dupreanum, assembly GCA_028627145.1. Lineage (NCBI taxonomy): Eukaryota > Metazoa > Chordata > Mammalia > Chiroptera > Pteropodidae > Eidolon > Eidolon dupreanum. The sequence continues at coordinate 59,317,640 of CM053510.1, read as the reverse complement.
ATCATTTATTTTGATTATACAGATTAAGCATTACACTTCCTGGCTGCTTATTTTGTTCATAAGAATGCTATATTTTTATTAGTCGCAACTGTAACTTTCTGTAGCTCAGGCATCCTTTGATATCACTTCCAACTTTGCCACTCATTAGAGTAGTTGCATCCACCTGTCTTAAGATGTTAAGTGTCATCATCCAGCCATTGTTGTATTGTTTCCTATCATTCCCATTGCAATTGGATCTCTAACGGCCTCTTCTACCATTAGCCTGGGCCTATAAAGAAGAGCCACCATTGAACTTAGTGATGTTGGCACCCTTCTCACTAGTGCATTCCTTATTTCTTTAGTAGACTGTGTATCTTCTTGACTGAAAAAAAAGTGTGGTGGGATATGAAGGAGCTATGCCAGGTGAGCCAGTACATGAGAAATATACATTTGAGCTGGCAACATGCCTGGTACAAGACCAACTTGCAGAGCATAGAACAACTGTTGTTTCACTTCTGCTTTTAAAATCTCATGCAAATTTCTCTCAAATCCAACCTTGACATGTAATCATACAAAGAAAATAATTGTGGGGAACATGGTTCTAACTCAACTAATTTGACATAGTACAAAGTCACAACAACTTCCATTGCTTCTGAGTCAAATTGTCTTATTAAAAGAAATTCTAATTTTCAGTTACAATCATTTTATTTATTGATATTTTTTCTCTTTCCTCCTTTTTTCCTTTTAACCAGGAATTTTATTCTTGGTTTTAGCAGAGATTACCAGACAAACATGGGAAAAACTTCCTTATTTTATTTTCATTATATCCCAGGAATGTGGAAGAAAACGTGGTAATTTAGTATTCATTAGTTTGTATAATTTTACACGTAAATGGTCACTATCCTCAATTTCTCTAGGAAAGCTATTTCAGTGCTTTTGTACATATGGTTCTTTGGGAGACATTTTCATTATTTCTAACAAATAAAATGCAGTGAATCATAAGATGTTGCAAATGTCTTTCTTTGTTAAGCATACTAGGGGAAAACAAGGAATATAACTAGTGTCAGGAACTGTGACTGAGGTACGGAATTTCTTAGCATTTTTTCTCTCTCAATGTCTCTATCTCCCCAATGCTCTCTAATAAATATTAATGTTGTGTTAAGAACTCAAGACTTAGAATCTTCATTGAGATAGTAGATACATTAAAACAGCTGTTATTCATTTTTTTTTAATATTAAACATAAAACATTTTACACATTAAATTAAATCCTTAAGCCAATGAATTGAAAGTGATTGTGGGAGTAATGAGTTTTCAATTTTTTTTTTTAGATAAAAAAATAACTACCCAGAAGAAATAGTTAGGAGATTAACTTAATTAACTTGGCTCTTGCCAGGTAATTTCTTTCTACTTCTCTCATGAATAACAGCTCGATAGGACCGGACCACTTGTTCTGTATGTCTGTTACAGGGCCCAACTTCCGCTTATTAAAACCAGTCAGGTTGCTTTGCCATGAGTTCCATATTTAATTCCTGCAAATGTTCCTGCCTCTGTGCTAACTGGTCTTTGATTCCTAACCATTCTACCTTAGAAGTCCTAGTGACAAGTCCTAGCCACTTTGATACCTTCATCTGCCCTAGCTGGATGAATTTTCTTCAGTTTGAGACCTTCTGTTATACTTGCCTTGAAACCTACAAGGAGTAAGTCAGTCAAATCTTGCTGCATAAGTCTTGGCACCCACTTATTTTATTAGGATGCTTTAGGCTTCAATAAACAGAAACTAGATTTAAACCGGGGTAAATATAAGTATGTGTTATCTCATAAGGGGAAGTCCAGGGGTACAGTAGACTTTAGGGTTACTTAATTGATCAGTTTGAAGATTCTTTTTCTCCTTTGCTCTACCCTCTTTGGCAAAGGTATTTTTCCCAGGTTGGCACAAAGCATTGGTAGCAACTCTAGACATCAGTTCCAGACATAACCATATTCCAAAGATGGAGGCAATTGTTTTTTGTTTGGTTTGCTCTAAAGGAGGTTCTTCAAGTCCAACTGTATAACATTCTATTTTTTTTTTTGTACTGAGTATGGAAGTGTTTATTGAGTTGGAATGTTAGCACAATTTTTATTTATAAAATAAAAATTTTATGGTTACATAACTTGCTTAGCACAAAAACAGTGCCATGTTGTTCTGAATGAGGAACCTGTAAATTATGCAAAAGGTGACTGTCAGATACACTAGACATAAAATGTGTGCCAACTTGTCACAAAGCCTAAAACAAACAGGTAGAGACCAACCCCACCACCACGAAATCTCATCTGACCTAGTTCCAAACAATGTTTTGAATTGAAGCTCATCTCAGTTCAGCAGTATCCAAACTGGAATTGAGTGGTAGCCATGCAATAAAATTTGATGGTTCTCTTTAACACATTTGAATTCATTCTTGATGCGTTCAAATTTATTAGGTGGGAAGTTGTAATATGTGATGAATTATGAGGGCAGATTTATGGCAGGAAATCTACCCAAGATTAAGACTTGTATTACTTGTGTTGATGAGTTCACTAGCTATTCTCTTAAGTATTTCTAGCAAATATATCTTGAGAGTATTACTTTCCTTTCTTTCTCAGGCTATATTTTTTACCTTTGCATTATAGGGCAGTCAAACAGGAAAAATAATCTGACTTTCTGCTTTTCCTGCTTTTGGGAGTGTGAGAAGAGTATTTTTCCATACAGGCTTCTGTATAGGATAGCCACAGCAGAGTGAGGGAGCAGCTTATCTAAGCTCTAGCTGGTCTTTGACAGCCACCTCCTTACTACCCAAGTTCAGGAGATAAATGTGACACTGTTCTAAGCTAGTAGTAGATTTTCCGCATCTATAGTAACATTTCTGACTTCTGGAGGAATTAAATTTTTTAAGTGATTGATTCAATCATTCAATACTCATTTGTGAGCATATGCATTATGTCTGGCACGGTGGATACAAAGACATGGCTCCTGCTTTTGAGGGTCTTGGTTTCAGCCAGAAAGTTAAAGTAGCATGTTCTAGAATAAGGTGTTGCACACAGCATTGTCACATGGCAATGATACAGAGGATATAAGGCTCAAAGATAGCATAAAGGCACTATTCATCAAGGATGAGGAATAATGATCTTGGAGTTGTTTTCGACTCAGGCTTTCAGAAGGCATATTGAAAAAGTCTAAGATAAGGGAAGCAATTAGCCAAAGTTGTATGAGAGGCTTATCGTTCTTTTTTAAATTGTGGCAAGCACACTTAACATGAGATCTACCCTTCTAACAAATTTTTAAGTGACCAATACAATATTGTTTACTATAGACACAATGTCATACAGCGGATCTCTAAGACTTCATCATCTAGCACAACTGAAACTTTATGCCTCTTGAATAGCAGCTCCCCATTTCCCACTCCCTTTAGGTCATGCAACCACCATTTTACTCTTTGCTTCTATACGTTTGACTACTCCAGGTACCTCATATAAGTGGAATCATATAGTATTTGTTCTTCTATGACCAACTTATTTCACTTAGTGTAATAACTTCAAGGTTCACCTGTATTGTCACATATGGCAGGATTTACTTCTTTTTTAAGGCTGAATAATATTCCATTGTATGTATATATCACATTCTCTTTATTCATCCATCAGTGGAGAGTTAGGTTGTTTCCATATCTTTGCCATTGTGAATAATACTGCTGTGAACATGAGAGTGCAAATATCTTGTCAAGATACTGATTTCAATTATTTTAGATGAGTAGCCAGATGTGGGATTGGTGGATTGTATGGTACTTCTATTTTTAATATATTGAGGAACAGAGGGGCTTATCTTTTAATTAGTCAAAAGATGACAAGTTTATGACCCAGTAATTCAAAAGCTACTTCTATAACATATAATTCTACATAATGCTTAGGTATATTTCTGGGCTCTCTATGAAGTCGCATAAATGTATTAATATCTAATAAGAGAGAGTGCAGTTTAATGGTTAAGAACATGGTCTCTGGAACTAGATTTCCTGGATTTCAATCCTGGCTCTGTCTTCAGGACCTATTGAACTGGAGCAAGTAACTCAGCTATTCTGAGCCTCATATTCCTTATCATCAGTATAAGAGAAATACTAATGGTACCTACTTTATTACATAGCTGTGAGAATTAAATAAATTAACATGTAAATCATACATATAAATATACAAATAAATTGTGTATTAAACACTGAGTCTATTCTAAGTGTTTGTTATTTTCTTTACCTAGCCTTTTGCTAATATTACATTCTTTAAATTACTATAGTTTTATAAGAAAGCTAGTTATGTGGTAAGACCAGTTGTCCATCCCAGTTCTCTTTTTCAAAATTGACTTAGACACAGAATTCTCTTTCTGGCTGTGATAGTTTAACAGGGATTGGGTTTGCTCTCCTATGTTAAATAATTAAAATATATGAAACTGTTGTTTTTAGACATTGGATAATAGGCAACACAGGATAGTGATCCCTGAGAGAAGGGAACGAAATGAAATGAGTTCTATGATCGTCTCTGTTTACTGTTTAGAGGGAGTTTCCAAAGCCACAGTGCAAGAAAGAGGAACCCAAACAGAGTGTATGGTTTCCTCAAGTTGTGGAGACCGAGTTGGGAATTCAGGTAGACCAAGGCGGCTAGAATTCTCAGGACAGAATACAAGAGAGAAGAGAATGAGAGACAATGACTGGAGATCTGTAGAGGATTTCTCTCAATTTTCAGCTAAGTACTGATCAGTGTATGCATTTGAGAAAACTATCTGAGACCAGGATAAGAACCTATAAAAGAGCAGGTGAAAAATTCCCAGAGCTCACACACAGCTGGAATAGTGCATGTTCCCAATAGACAGAATTAGCAATCTCATAATATATCTTGTGTTGGATTAAATACTCAGAGGCATTTTACCTCAGTAAAACTCAAATAGCCTAGACTCAAGCCTTCTCTTGTCTCATGTAACAAAGCTTAGAAGTAGGCTTAAAATTTATTTGTTACAAAATAATTTTATGGAATCCCACAAGAAAGCTTAAAAATATTTCAAGAAAAGAAAAGTCTTGCACCTAATAATGTAAAATTTACAAGGTCTTCCATTCAGTAAGAATGACCAGATATGTAGAGAAGTGGGGAAATACAATCCATAATGAGAAGAAAATTAAATCAATTAAAATAGACCCAGTAATTATGCAGGTGATAGAATTATTAGACAAGGACACAAAACAGCTCTAAGAAAAATATATACTATATCAAAAAATATAGAGGAAAGCATGATCATGCTAATGAAACATATAGGGGATACCAAAAAAAAGAAAGAAAAAAAAAGAGAGAGAGACCCAAATCAAACTTCTAAGATACATGCAATATCTGAGAAGAAAAATATGCTGCATAGTATTAAGATCAGAAAAGATAATTCAGAAGAAAAGATAAGTAAACTTCAATACATAGTGATAGAAATGGTCTCATATCAAGCAGAGAAAGAAAAAGGATTGGAATTATGAAAAATGACTGAGAAATGGACAGAGCATCAAGAAGCTGTGGGATGACTTTAAATTGCCTGAGATATGTGTAACTAGAGATCGTCAAAAGAGGAGAATTTGGGGAGTGGCAGAAAAAAAAACAATGCAAGAAATAATGTCTGAAAATTTTAAAATTGATGTAAACTGTAAACCTAAGCATTGGAGTGAAATTCCATCATATTAATAAGTTCTGTTGACACTTAAGTGGAAAGGAATATACAGAGTGTGTAATCAGGGGGTAGCAGTCTTGGAGGACATTTTAGAATTGTGCCTGCCACATGGAATTATGAAGAATTCTCAGTGAATACAAAAGAAGGCAGAAAAATAAAAATGAACAAAAAAGGGATGGGACAAATGTGAAGCAAATAATAGATGGTAGATTTAAATCCAACCATATCATATTAAATTCAAAGAGTCTAAACACCACAATTATTTTTTCCAGTATGTGACTTAAGCAGTTTTTTTTTATTTTATTAAAGTTATTGGGGTGACATTGGTTAATAAAATCAAATAGGCTTCAAGTGGACAATTCAATAATACATCATATGTATATTGCTTTGCGTGTTCACCACCCAAAGTTAAACACCACAATTAAATGACAGAGATTGTTAGATTCGGCAAGGAAACAGGTCCAATTATATGATGTCTACAAGAAAATCCACTATAAATATAAAGATACGAGTAGATCAAGAGTAAATAGAAAAAGATAAACCATCTTAACACTAACTAAAGGAAAGATGAAGTGGCTATATTTACAAAAAAATAAATTTCAGAATCTTAGTAACAATAAATATGGTACTTTCATAATGATGAAAAGGTAACTTTATCCAGGGTACATAAGAATCCTAAATGTTTATATATTAATAACAGAGTTTCAAAATACATGAAGCAAAAATTAATAGAGCTGAAAGGAGATCTCTCTCTAATTATAGTTGAAGGATCCAACACCTATCTCTCAACTGATAGTACAAATAAAAAATATTAGTAAGCCTTGAACAATACTATTGATCAATATAACTTAACTGACAATTTAAAAACACTAGTCAACAATAGCAGAATACACATTCTCAACCCTGGCACTAGTGGCATTTTGGGTTGGATAATTACTTGTGGAGGCCTGTCTTGTGAATTGTGGGATGCCTAGCAGCATTCTTGGCCTTTACTCATTAGATGCTAGCAGCACCTTTGTCCTAGCTGTAAAAACAAAAATGTCTGCAGACTTTGCCAAATGTCCATTTTGGGGAAAAACCACTCCCAGCTGAAAATCTGTGGTTTAAAAAATAGCTCTGCCATGAAGTGTGTGGTGGGGAAAGAAAGATGAGCTAATTTTCTGCTTAGGGCAGTCCCTCAGCACAGTGGTTACATCATACACTGTCTTGATGAAATTAGTGGACCTTCCAAAATTTAGTAATAGTCTTTTCACTTTCATTTGTTATTTATAAATGTTCATTGATATGTCAGTTAGAAATTGGCAAACAGTAAATCTTGCACTCCTGGTTTTGTGCCGTTATTCATTCATTTAATTCAACAAGTGTTTATCAAGTACCTGCTATTAGCTAGTTACTGTTCTAGCATTTGGAATGTATTAGAGAACGAATCAGTGCTCTTGCCTAAATAGAGTGCACGTTCTAATAGCAAGAATTAAGTAAATAAATAAGTACATGTACAGGGTGTTTCGTGGTCATTGAGCTAAACACGGAGAAAAACAAAGCAGAATAAGAAAGAAAGGGACTTGAGTAGGGAAAGTGTTCAGGGACAGTGGCAATTATAAATGATAGTTGAGCAGAGGATCTGAAGCTAATAGGAGAGTGAGTAATGTGGGTATCTGTGTTTCCATTTCAGGAAGAAGGAAAAATTGCAAAGGCCTCAAGGCAAGAACTTGCTCGGGAGTGTTTTAGGAAGTAGAATGAGTGAGCCAGAGAGTGGTAGGAGAAGTGGTTAGAAAAGTTTTGGAGGGGCCAGATCACAAAGAACCTCTAGATCAGTGTAAGGATTATGTCTTTTGAATGAAATGGAAAGCCATTACAGGGTTCTTAAAAAAGTGATGTGACATTACAAATATTGTAAGAGGATCACTTTGGTTGCTGGGTTGAGCCTAACCTTGTAAGAAGACAAATTTAGAAGCTAGAAAACCAGTTGGGAGGCTGTCGTAATATTCCATGTGAGCCATGATCGTGGCTCCATCCAGAGTGGAAGCAGGGGAGGTAGTAAGAAATATTAGATTTTGTATTTATTTTGGAGACCCAGAAATAGGATTTCCTGACAGATAGGATATGGGGTGTGAGAAGAAGGGAGGAGTCATGGATAGCGCTCAGGTTTTGGGCCTTGAAACTGGAAGAATTGAGCTAAAGCTGTCATTTACTGACATAGGGAGGATGGCAGAAGGAGCATGCTTTTGGGGACATGTCAAATTCGAGAAGCCTTTTAGACACTTAATTGAAAATGTCAAGGGAGCCATTGGTTATAATATTCTGGAGTTTAGGGAACAAGTCTGATCAACGTTTAGCAGGTATTTTATTTTATTATTTCTTTTCCAGTTTCACTGAGTTATAACTGACATATAGTATTATATTAGTTTCAGGTGTACAACACAATGATTTGATTATACATGTACTACAAAATGATTGCCACAATAAGTTTGGTTAACATCTATCACCTCACATAGTTACAATTTTTTCTTGTGATAGAAACTTTTAAGGTCTTTAACTCACTTAACAACTTCAGATATACAATACAGTAGTGTTAATTATGGTCACCATGCTGTACATTATATCCCTAGAATTTAACTGGAAGTTTATATTTTTTGACCACCTTCACCCACTTTCCCTAACTCTCACTTCCCACTTCTGGCAACCACTAATCTATTCTGTTTCTATGAGTTCAGTTTTTTTAGATTCCTCATATAAGTGAGATCATACAGTATTTGTCTCTTTCTGGCTTATTTAACTTAGCATAATAACCTCAAGATTCATCCATGTAGTCACAAATAACAGGACTTCTTTCTTTTTTATGGCTAAATAATATTCCATTATATATACACCCGTCCTTCGATTTATGCGATATTTTTTTATGCAATTTTTTAATACGCTGTAAATATTCTCCCCTCCCACCACCATTTATGTGGGATTTTTATACTGGTTTCCATTTACGCAGTCTCATTTTAAGCAGTTCTTTTTTTTTCCTTTTTCATTTCCATTATTGGTGACTACTCTTTCTGAAAAACAAGTTTAACTTAGTAATATATAAAGAGCTTATACTTACTAACATACACTGTAAGTAAGGTATCACTGGAACATTTGAAAATTGATTATTGAGCTGCAGTCAGTAACAGTGGAAACTAATTTAACAACATGTTAAATCACCGATCAATAGCTGTAGGAACTGATGTGACACACCAGTTGCGTCATAATTCAATTAAAGGTACTCATTAAGTTATATGCATATTATTTTGTGATTACATCACTAACTCTTAAAGATAACATGTCATAATTAAGTGTGAGTAAATGCAAGTAACTGATATTATATATGAGCTGCTTTTAGTTATAACAGTTTTAAAGGGGACATATACATGTAGAGGTCAAAAAAATGATTTTTCAAGAAAATTGAAAACCTGGAATTAATACCACATAAAATATCACATATAGTCACGTGAGTATGTGCTTCCAAATATTTCAAGTGATAAAAATAGTGACTTTGTGCTACTTAAAAAGAGGTTAATTGCTTTAGATTACAGCACAGAGACTGACAGTGAGTAAAATTTTTGTTTTTCTGAATTTTTATTAGCATTTTTTAAAAATATGTGAAATAAATATTTTTATGACTTATATATGCCTATTTCTTTAGCATTTTTTTTTCATACTGGTGGACTCTTTATGCAGTTTTCTTCTGTGTAAAAAAAAAGACATGTGGAATGGATAATCTGTGTAAATTGAGGGACAGGTCTATATATGCTATGTGTGTGTGTGTGTGTGTGTGTGTGTGTGTGTATAATCACCTTGTTTTTTTTTACCTATTCATCTGTGGACACTTAGGTAGTTTCCATGTCTTGGTTATTGTAAATAATACTGCAATGAACATAGGGGTGGCAGATATCTTTTTGAGATAATGATTTCATTTTCTTCAGATATATATACTTGAATGGAATTGCTGGGTCATACGGTAACTCTAATCTTAATGTTTTTTGAAGAACTTCCATACTGTTTTCCACAGTGGCTGCACCAATTCAAATTCCCACCAAAGTGTACAAGGGTTCCCTTTTTTTCACATCTTAGCCGACACTTGTTATCTCTTGTCTTTTGGCTGATGATGGCCATTCTAATGGATATGAAGTAATATCTCCTTGTAGTTTTGATTTGCATTTTGAGAGCTGGTATTTTAAAGCCTTGAAACTGGATGGATATACATAGAGAAGGCAAGAGGTCCTAAGGATGAGCACTGGGGTAGGCTAATATATAAAGATTGGATTGATGAGGAGTATATTAGTTTATTATTACTGCTATAACAAATTACCATAAAATTAGTGGCTTAAAACATCAATTTATTCTTTTACAGGTCTGGAGGTCAAAAGTCTAAAATCAAGTTCTTGTCAGGGCTTCAGAATGGCTTTTCTTTTGGAGGCTTAGGGGAGGGTCTCTTTCCTTGTCTTTTTTATTTTATAGAGGTTGCCTGCTTTCCTTGGCTCATGCCCCTTGCTCACACTACTCCAACCTCTTGCTTCCATCATCACATCACTTACTACTGACTTTGATTCCCTTGCTTTCCTCTTATAAGGATCCTTGTTATTACATTGGACCCACCTGAATAATCCAAGATACTCTATTTTCAGATCTTTAACCGAATCACATATACAAAGTCCTTTTTACCATGTAAGGTAACATAATCTTAGGTTCCCACTGTTAGGACATGGATACTTTTGGGGGACCTACCACAAGGAGGAGCCAAAGGTAAGAATAAAAAAAGCAGCATCCAGTGAGATAGATAATAGACAGGCAGTGTGTTCTGGAACCAGTTGAGAACAGTGCCTCAAGAGGAAGAGAGTGATCATTCTCTTAAATGAGTAGAATTCTGTTAAATTCTACTCATTGATCCAGTAAGATGGAGATGAGAATTGACTTTAGGTTTAATCTAATGGAAATTATTGCTGACATTGAAAAGAATTATAATCATGGAATCGGTGGAGGAATGAAAGCCTAGTTGCCGCAGATTCAAATGACAGTGGAGCAGGGTCAGCTTCATGGGTGTATGATCTGTACAGTTGCACAATACCCCACTTTTAGAAGAGCCCCACACTTTTGTAAATACTCTGCTGTCATCGTTATGAAATTCGTAATAATTTTGAAGAAGGAGTCTTGCATCTTTACTTTGTGCTGGGCCCAGCAATTTATATCTCTAGTCCTGTAATGGAAGAGGAGGAATCAGAGACAATGATTATGGATAACTCTTTCAAGAAATTTTAAGTAAACAAGATCAGAAAAATGGAGTTGGTGGAGAAAGTGGAGTCAAGGGAGGGTTTTAATTTAACATAATGGCTTTCTAGTCTGGTGTTTCCTATGCAACAATATAGAGTCAGGGCTGACAGGAACAATTGTCCTCACTGCAAGCTGTCCCACGTATGGTTTTAGCTGAGTGCATAGCATTATTTCACTGGAGCCCTATGCAAAAGGCATACCTCTGTTTCCCTGGCTTACCTCCATTATTTTTGCATTGAGTTGGTTTATTCATGCAGGAAGATTCAAAATCCTTATAAAGTTAAACTTCAGCATATCTTCTTAATCTACCGAACTCCTGCCACTGAATTTTGGCATAAGAAATTAATTTTCCAGGCTTTGTTCCTCACAGAGCCATGTTCTCTTAGAAGCATTTGCAAATTAATTTTATCATATTTGTTCTAGCATTTTCCCAAGCATACCAGTTAAGCTGACTCAGGGCCAGAGTCATTCATTGTTGTCCTCAGGAAAGACACACTGTTGGCATTTGTCCAAACTGCAGGCATTTCTCCCATCTATCATAGTCATTGGAAATGAATTTCACTCTGAAGGGCTGCTAACAACACTTAAATAACCATCCAAAGAGCTGTACTAAGCAGCCAAACATATAAAATCCTTCTTCTGCTAAGTAAGCAAATTATAACACTCCTCACCTCTTCAACCCATGGCCTCATGAAGTAATCTAACCTTGACCATTATTGGTTAGGAACTTTCAGAAATCTTTGAGATGAATGCTATTGAAACTGTTAACTGGAAAAGAAAAACTGCCAGTCTCTCAAAACATCTTTACTACTGATCTACAATCATTTGACTATCGAAGAGAATTTTTCTAGTGTGTCATAGCTTCAATTTTGCATAATGGGTAACAATTCCTTAATGTATTCTACATTAGCACTTTCAATAAAATTTATATTAAATGGTGTTATTTGGTATTTGGAAATTTCAAATTTATACAAGACTTCTGTTGCTTTCTTCTTAAATGATAGCACTCACAGCCTCTTCTCAGTATTATTCAATATGTGCCTGAAGGCGACAAGGGAAGAAGGATGAAACAATGGACAGATGGGTGGAAAGATAGGTCTTAAGAAAATTGAAATAGACTTTTCACTGATTAACTCTTATGTCTTGCCAACTGTATATATTAACACAAGGCTAGAAATATACAGTTCATGAAAGCAAGTTGCTTATGTTTTAATTAGGGAGACAGATAAATCGACAGGAAATTAAAACACATTATGGGAGGTGGCATGTACTCTAAGTGTGAGTCTTTGGGACCCTCCCCGCCGCCGCCACCAGATTTTCTTAATCTTGAATCTTCTAAAGGTGTTCAGATTTCTCTCCTTGGTTTAATTTCTCTCACTTATCTTTTCCATCTTTCCCTCTCTTCCGTCAACACCTGTTTTTATTTTATTCCTTTGGAGTCTGCTTTTTATCCTGAGTTGATAAAAAACCACTTCTAATATGTTTGTAAGTGAACAGGTTACCTTTCCTAGACAACATTGTTAAATAGTTTTGAGTTAATTATGAATCTTAAAAGATATTTTTCCCTTCAGCTTTCACTTAAAAATAAACATTAAGAGTGAAAACTCTAGGCATTTACCTAGCAAATGTGGCACTGCCCCTCCCCACCAAATCATAATCATTTACGGCCTATTAATATCTGTTTTGGGGGAATATGTAATTTATAATAATATTTTAATTTATATAAGATTTCAAAGTTTTAAGAGAGTTTTCAGGTACATTTCAATATTTAATATTCACATCAAGCCTATAAAAACTTTTATTCTTTTCATTTACAGATGAGGAAACAGAGGTCCCAGCCAGTCACATAGTTAGTAAATGATAGAATCTCAGTTGGTATCTGCTTGTGATCTTCAAGCTCAGTGCTTTTTACAGACATTTTTTTCTGCCTTCTAATTCCAAAACCAAGTTTCAAAAAGTGCTCAGCCTATATTTGATTTATAAGAAAGGAAGGAAGAAAGGAAAGAGGTAGGAAGGAAGGACGGAAGAGAGGGAGCGTGGAAGGAGAGAAAAAAAGGAAAGAGGAGGGCAAGAAAGAGAGAAAGGAAAGAAAAAACAAGGAAGGAAGGAAGAAAAGAAGAGAGGAAGGTAATATAAAATAAGGGTAACAACTGAGGTACAGGTAGAAGCGGAGTCAAGAGACTGGAGGTGCTATGCCAAGTGTGGTACCCAAGAGGAACTTTACATTTCTTCCATACGCTCTTCCTCTATTGCATTCTCAGCAGCATGTCAAAAGTAAATTAAAATGGATGATTAATTACAGAATTTTTTTTTTGTCATATCGAAGCTTGAATTAATAAGTTAGAAAAGCAATAGCTGGAGAGGCATCTGTAGTTTTATAAGTCTAAGCTCTCTAAAGAAGTATGACATATTTATCAGATGATTAACTAGATAGTGCCTGTACAAAGATTCATTTTATGCTGTTTGATGATTTTGATCAAGGTAGATAGCTTTAGCTTTGAAAGATAAAATTAACTTAATGTAGATTTAATATATTATTCATATCTATAAAAAGAACAGATTGGGGGTAGAAAAATTTAGTGATTTGGGCATTAATCTATAAAGAAATTCTTTGATCAAATCAGCCTACATTAGCATATCTCCTTTTTTGTTTTCTCTATTAATTATTAAATATATATTATGAATTTCAGCATTTTGCTTATTGTTTATTATGTTAATCTCATTTCTCTTCTACTTATTTATTTTGATATCTATATGTCAAATATTTTTAAAAATGCCTGGTAATATCCAACAGAGTATCACATAAAAAATTTAGAAGTACCTATTTTAATTAAAATAGATTGAAAATGTAATCAAAAGAATAACTTACTTCAAGAAAAAAATTCAAATAAAATCTCATATTTTGTTCCTTTTTTTTTGGTAAGGAGACAATTTCAAATAAGGCTATCCACAAGAGTTGTCTTCAGCTATCCACAAGAGTTATCTTCAACTATCTTATTCATTAAATATTGTATATAGTGAAACCTCTTTAAACTAATATTACTATTTCAAACAATTAAAAACTAGAAAAGGTGCTATTCTTGGTTAATTTTCCCTATTGTAAAAATACTGATAATTTAAATGTACTTAAATCTAAATTTGTCTTATTTTCTATTTTGATAAATTTTCATCAGTATATATTGTCAAAATATGTTTTTGAAATGGTCAGCACTGTGATCATGACAAAAACCAAATTTGAGCAAAATGGTATTTTTCCCCCAAATGTTATATTGTCTTCAAAATAAGTTATGACATGTGGAATAGTTACCGTATTTCATAGTGACGAGGAAACTAGTGACTTAAATGGTCATATTTCCTCTTAAAATATGAAAATTTGGTCAGTTATATTTAATCATCTTGCTGATACCTAAAATGTATAGAAAAAGTCTACTTTGGGAAAGTAATACTTCTTTGCTTGAACATTTAAATTTAAAAAAAAATTTTATTTTTTAATTAGAGTTGAATTCAACATTATTTTATATTATACACATTATTTTATGTGTATAGTATAGTGGTTAATCATTTATATAACTTATGAAGTAATCCCCCTGATTAATCTAGTACCCACCTGACATCATACATAGTTATTACAGTATTATTGACTATATTCTCTATGCTGTACTTTACATCCCCATGAGGTAATTTGTACTTCTTAATGCCTTCACATTTTTCACAATTCTCCCAACCCCATCCCATCTGTCAATCATCGGTGTGTTCTCTGTAGCTATAGTCTGTTTTCATTTTGTTTGTTTATTTTGTTTCTTAGATTCTACATATAAGTGAAATCATATGGTATTTGTCTTTCTCTGTCTGAATTATTTTACTTAGCGTAATGCCCTCTAGGCCCATCTACGTTGTTGTACAAACATTTCCTTTTTTAATATATCTGTATGAAAATAGAAGCTTAAAAGGAAATTTATTAACTTTAATTCTAAATTCAAGTTGATAAATATATAAATATTTGAAGTAACTACTTGGAACAACCAAAAGGAACAATTGGGTTTTTCCAGAAAACATCTGGAATAATGGATTCATTTATTTTTTCAATATTGTCTTGTCAAATAACTATTTATCATCGCTTTGCTTTTAAGATGTTTTGTTTTTCTATCCTAAGAGAAAGAAAAATGCCATTCTTTACAATGCACCTAACAGATTACACAGACATAAAATATAAACAGTTTTAACATTTCTCCATTTTAGGCGATGTATCTCTCTGACTAATATCTTGTGAGTTGAAAGGTACAATCCTTTTGCACAAGTAAGATTTCCACTCTAAGTAGAAAAACTGTCATAAATTTAAAAATTATTAGCAACCAGACAGATTTTAAAATCAAATTTCTGGTTAATGTTAACTCAGTGGACCAAGAGGCAAGAGCTATAGGCTCCTGTCCCAGTCTCCATGCCATGTGGTGTGACATGATGGCAGTGTGACTTGATTTCCTGATTTCACCAAGACATGAAGTCCTTTCTTATCCCTGTGATCATGACATCACGGTTTCACCCTTCATCTCCAGTTTGTCCTCATTGTGAGTAGTCCAGCACACTTTCAAGACAGCCCTCAAATTCGATTCCAACTACCAAACTACAAAACAGGTATCTTAAACAAACATGACATAAATTATAAGAAAAAAACCATTATCTTATTTGTGTCTTCCATTATATAATCTGCTGAATAAACAACAGGGTAAATTTTATTCCTGCACTTTGGTGAAATATTCATCTCAGGCAGGCCTCATACATTCTGGAACACTGAAGTTGTGTCAGGAACCCTCGGTGAAGAGTCCAGGGCTCAGGAAACTGTGTGTTGTGCTCTGTAGGCATGTAATTTCTAGTGTATCATGGTGTCTTGGTGGAAACCTTCATATTAACATCTTATTTCACTGCTTTACTACAGCTGTCAGGGTTGATAAAGATGACAAGCTATAGCAGGTGTGTAATGAGAGTTTCATTTGTCTTGTGAACCTTGAGTTTGACTTAGAGTTATTCTCTGCCTCAAACCCGGTCTCTTCTCAGTCCAAGATTCTTTTTCTATTTCCCTGAATGCCATCTTACTTCTCCATTATGGTGCAGGATAGATACCATTTGTGTTGTCTGGATAACCAAAATGAGCACCTCAATTTTTAAGTCAGTTTTTCATTCCAAAAATTTTTATTTCAAATTTCAGGTTTAATATATTCTGTTTCCCCAGCTCTATGTCAAATCAAATTTTCACGTGACACAGTCTATGCCCTTCAGATTCTTACAATATAGTTTATTCATCCAACAAAACATTACCAGGTGCTTTATTGAAGAGTGATACATTTATATATGAGAAAACAGAAAACAACTAATGCACATGGAACATGACATATTTAAGGGATAAATATTTGGAACGAATGTCAGTAACTATGGAAGAAGAGTGAGAAGTGTATAGTGTAACGGAAAGAGCACTGAATCTAGTCTAAAACTTTGCTGATGAAAGTGTGATGCACATGGTCCAGCAATGTTGGTACCACCTGGGAGCTTGCTGGAAATGCAGTCAGGATCCACAGTATACCTACTAATTAGAATCTGAATTTAAAAAAAAAGTTGTTCAGTTAAACTTTGAGAAGCACTGCTCAAGAACACTTGGATTAGGATTTGCTAATTATTTATTTCTTACATGTTTCGTCTATGAGGTGTTGGATCCTGAACTGTGAAATATACTTTTTGAGAAAACATTGGCTCACAAGTTGCTTTATTATCTATTATTTATTTGCTGTTTATTAACTCAAAAGGAAGTAAATGTATCTCCTTTGCCTCTTACTCTTTCTATGACATTTATGTTACTTAGTTCTTATGGCATAGAGAACAATTATTTTTGATATAGTACAATGCATTTGATTGGGATGACATTGTTAGAAGATATTTATGTTTATTAGTTCATCTGCAATATTTTCAATCCTACTAGGTGATAGGTGAGGTCTAGTGAATTGAATTACTCATATTTGGAAAATCAAAGGATAAACTCACTCAAAGTTTTGTTTTCCTCAAGAGAAGTGTTTATGTAATCTAAATGTTATACAACGACTTTCATAATTGCTTCCAAGATTTTTCTTGCCTTGGAACCTGAAATTTTACAACTATGTTAATTAATAATAATGTTTTGCAGTTCCATGGCACCCTTTTGTCTGAGAATCTGAATGTTTACTAAATCTTCATCATACCTTCAGGGAGATGAGAATCTGTGATGTTTTCTTTTCTGCTTCCTCCTTTTTAAATATAAAAAGTGCATTAATTCAAAACAACCACTCTTTGCCCAGCCTTACATTTGTGTGGTACATAGTACAATAAACAAAATAAAGGGAGGGTCTCACTCAGCTGTCGTTCTCTAGGAGATCAGATGGGCCCTAACTACTTTCCTGCCTGCATTTAGTTAATGTGTAAGTGAAGGCATTAGTAAGCATGCAAAAGCATTTCACAGACTTTTGGGGGATAAAGATCACACTTTTACTTTTTAATGTTTATTTAATATTTGTCACATTATACCTGAAGCCAATTAGCTGTGAACTCCACATGTACACATTCTGCAGGATAATGGAATGATAAATTTTTAGGCTAAGATGAATTACAGCCATGGAAATTTTGAGAACCACAGATTGAGTCTATATTCCTCGTGTTACCAATCTACTTCTGCATAACAAATTACCACAACTTCTGGGCCTTAAAATAGAATACATTTTTATAGGTATGAAGTTTCCGTAGGTATGAAGTCTGGGCACAACTTAACTAAATTCTCCGTTTATGATCTTGAGAAACTTCAAAGTATTAGATGAACTGTGTTCACATCTAGAGACTGACTGGGGAAGAGTTTACTTGTAAGCTTACTGAGATTGTCAGCAGAATTCATTTTCTTTGGTTATAGGACTGAAGACTTCCACTTGTTGCTGGCTATTTGAAGGAGACCACTCTCAGATCCTAGAGATCATCTTTAGCTCCTTTCCCGCTGGATTTTCCAACATGGCCACTTCTTTAAAGTTAGCTAGGGACACGTGGTCTCTAGAGTGAATCTCCTTAACAAAACACAGTCTTATAAATGTAACACAAACACAGGAGTGACATTCCTTCACCTTTATCATTTTCTACTAGATAGAAGCAAATGACAGGTTTTACCTTCACTCAAGGGAAGGCAATTAGATTAGGACATGAGTACTAGGAGGTGAAGATCTTAAAGGTCACCCTGGAGTCTCTCACTCTACTCTTTTACCTGTCTATATCACTTAAGATTAGGGAAGGCTGCATATAATGGAAAAGCCAAATTATCAGTGACTGAAGTAAAAGAAATCCAGAGGAGAGCACGTCATGACTGATATAGCAGTTTCACCAGTTCTTCTGGGGCCTATACTCTCTCTCTTTGTTCTGGGCAATTCTTAGTATGTCTTCCAGTCACAGCTTTTAATCTCAAGGTTACCTCATGATCCAATATGGCTGTTATTACTTATAGCTATTACCAACAGAAAGGAGGAAAGATAGAAAAGAAGTTCAACCCCACTGAAACAGCTCTCATAGCCTACCTGGAGATCCCACAGAACAGTCCATCAGTTTGGCTAAATCTTACATATAGGTGAAGGCTACATACAGCTTAGTTACACATAGCTGAGAGGGAGGCTGAGAAATGTCGTTTTAAACTGGAGTTGTTTTTTGACCCAAATAAAAACAAGGTTCTTTTACTAAAGAAAGAAAGAAGAATAGCTGTAAGATTGGAACTTGCTGTTTCTGTCATGCTGTTATTGAGAGCTCCTTATACATTTGCCCTGACTTGGTGTTGAAGCTCGTGTCCAATACTGACTTCCAATGAAAACTATGCACATGGACCTGCCTCCAGCCACCCCTAAACAGAAATAATTTGTTGATCCCTGCTTGTGCTTGTTCAGGTATCTTCACCGTGAAAAATTCCATATGTCGATTTTCTTAGTATTACCAGAGTTCCTGTATTGGTAACATGTACAATGAATCAACCAATAACAGTACTTGGACTATGCCTTGTTTTGACTAATTCCACCCTTTATCTCCACCCCTTAGATCGCAGAACTCTTAGCTCAGAGTCCTGGCCCAGTACCTGCTTTCCTTCTACTCGGTGATTTATTGCCTGTTCTGGAATCCCCATCGCTGTACGCTGGCTTCATTTCAGGGTGCAGATCACTCCTTTTTGCATCTTTGATGACAGGTCCTTGTTTAACAAAGTCCTGTTCTCTTTTCCCATGCTCCTGGTTATCATGCTGTGCTGTCACCTACAGCTGGGGCTGACCCCAGTACATACCAGGTCTCATCGTCTAGTTCACATTTTATCTATCCTCAGTCATGCCAGAGGTCAAACACCTGGCAATACTAGTTTAAGTGCATAATAAGTACTAGATGAATATTTAAACTGAGTTTAATGAGTGTTTAAGAGACTGTATTTTAACAGATGGTTTGTTGATCTTACTGATGCCAGCCTTCCTTACATACTCAGGTTATGCTCTTTTCCTCTCAGAGAATACTCTAATACAAGTCAAAAACTATTTAGGTCCTAGGTAATGGTCTTGAGACGTAACTTTGTCAATGCCAAAAGTAATTTGGGTGGGAATTTCAATCAGTGGTAATACTTTGAAAGTTTTTATGACTTTGAGCCCCTGGTAATGTGGCCCTGAGGTTGGGATTCTCAGGGGGAAGGAAAGGTAGATTAGAAGTCTGCTGAGCTAAGGCTGGACCAGAGAATGTCCTTAATCTCGCATCATTTATAATCTAGAGAAAGACACAGATAATGAGCACATAAACAAATAAACAAACATGAAAACATCAAGTAACGATAAATGCTTTGTAGGAAATTAAAATAAGTGATTGTATTAATGAGTCACTTAGGTTTAAGTAATTAAGAAAAGCCTCTAAAAAATTAAAATATACTCTGGGAATTATTCACAATAGCTAAGATATGGAAACAACCTAAGTGTCTATGGACACATAAATAGATTAAGATGTAATATATAAACAATGGAATATTATTCTGGCTTAAAAAAGAAGAAAATACTGCCAAATGTAACAACATGGATAAAACTGGAAGGCATAATGCTAAGTGAATAGGTTAGGTAGGGAAAGACAAAGGCAAATACTATAAGATATTATTTACATGTGGAATTCAAAAAAAAGTTAAACTCATAGAAACAGAATTAAATGGTGATTGCTAGGGGCTAAGGGTGGAAATAGGGAGATCTTGGTCAAAGGGTACAAACTTTCAGTTAAAAGATGAATAAATTCTATCGACCTAATGTATAGCATTATGCCTATAGTTAATAATTCTGTATTTGTATATACTTGAAATTTGCTAAGAGGGTAGGTATAAGTATTCCCACCAAAAGAAAAATATACCTATGTGAGATAGTGGATATGTTAATTAGCTTCATTATGGATATTATTTCACAATGTATACATATGTCAAATCATCATGTTGTACACTTTAAATATTTAAATATTACAATTTTGTCAAATATACCTCAATAAATAATTAAAGTTAAAAAATAAAATAACATATCCTGAGATCTACACAAATACCTATCCCTGGAGAATTAATGACAATGTTTAATACATTTATACAATATGCTTTCACTAAAACTAATGATGATGTATATTTGGGTTAAAAAGAACTGTATGTGTGTTTAAGTGTATGTATAAGTTGACATAGAAAAATGTTTATAGTAACTATCTCTTGGTGGTAAGGTTAAGGATAATCTTTAAAATTTTGCTTTTCATGTGCTTTCTGGATTTTTTTTTTTTGCATTTGTAAGGTTTTCCCTTACAGTAAAAATAGAAAAACACTAGAAGTATTTAATAAAATACAGAAAAAGAAATGCAAACAGGCTGCCTCTAAGCATCTCTCCTCTACTGACAGGGGCTGATGGCCTTCATCACATGGAGGAGCTGCTCTTCTTATTAATCTTTTTTTAGGTAAACAGGATTAAGTATTACCTATGACTAGATTTATTAGAGGTCTGCCTGAACAAGGTTGGAACCATGAGCAGCTTATAGTTGCAGAGAAATAAAACTTCAGACAAGCTAATGAGAGAAGAAAGAAACAGGCCACTGAAGATGTCTGCTTGTCACTGAGCTATAAATTTTTCCCCAATTACTTCTTTTCTGCCAGCTGTGCTGTGTGAGCTGATGCTTTGCCCAGGAGGCCTTTCATGTCTAATGGATTGTAGTGGAGCAACAATTCATCCATGCAGAAGCATTCCTATGTTTCCAAAGAGGAGGATTATGCAAGTTCAAAAACAATGTGCAGTCTTATACCATTCTCTCCTTTTTTATGTACATACACATAAGTATGCTCAATTGGCTAAACAAAGTTATTTATTATGAAGACATCATAGTCCATACTGATTTTGAAAGAAAGAACCAGATATTCTGTGGGCACACTTACCCTAATTTTCTATTTTATTTTACTCAGCATTAGGTCTATTACTGAAGTCAGCATATATTCAAGTACAATGCACATTGTAAAACATGACAACTTAAAGTTCTTTCAATAAGCATAGAAATTCATTTCTATGTGGGTTACAACCTGCTTATTGCTCAAAGTTGGATTCAAAGCCTTTACAGTAAAAATGTCCCTTGGAAATCATCTTGTATAGTACTGGTTCCAGTAGTGGCAGAGTAGCTTATCTCAGGAACTTGAGAGTCACCAAAAGCAAGGCAGAAACTGTAAAGAATATAATCCTTAAAGGAGGAAAATTCACTGGATGGGATACACTTTAATATGGAACTCTCTAGTCTAAAAGACACAGTGCAGCTGGAAATAAGCTGCTTGTGTTACTGACATGAGATGTCAGAGGACAGAGTTGAGAGCTGTCAGAGGGGCTGGAAATTAAGTGGAGAAATCCTAGTGAGGAGGAAGTCACAGAAGAAAGAGCTTTAACATCTGTGCATAATTTTCCCTCAAATCCTTGGCTAACCTCTAATATACATATACATAGGGATGACTATGTAGAAAGCAACAGCTGAAAGATTGAAAGATAATTCAACTGCTGACCTTCAGAAAGAAGATGGAGTTTAAAATTTGAGTCTGGCTCTGTTGCAGGGCTTGGTAAACTCAAGCTATTCATGGAAACCCAAGTTTAATGTTGTAAGAGTGAAGACTATGTCCCACATCTAAAGGGTTCATGAAACCCACTTCAAAAAGCATAAAATTAAGCCTCTACAAATTCAACGTGGCAACCAAAAGTTTAACTGCCTATTAGAACAAAAGTCAACACCAACTAGAAGACAACAGAATTTAGTCTCAGCAATATATTATCCACAATGTCTAGTACAAGTTAAAAATTAGTAAGCATGCAAAGAAACAGAAAAATATGACTCATAGTCAAGAGATAAATAAGTCAAAAGAAATAAACTCTAAGGTAATATAGATGTTGGAACTAGCAGACCAGAATTTTAAAGCATCTGTTGTAACTGCTTATACTGGCAGTTATCTACTTATTATTTTTCAGCTCCACATCTATCTTTTTTTTTTTTTTTTCCTCTTGGTGATACTGGAGCTAGAGTCTATAAACATTTGTCTTTTGCCCACTGGCAACGTTAAGCTTTGCTAATAGAAGTTAATGAATTGGGTACTGCAAGAGGAAGAAGCTTCTCTTCCTGGTTTAGGCGTGCTTTTAATTTTAAAAAATTCTGGCTTCAGCAGTTTGAGGCAATCAGTAGAATGTATGACACTCATAGGATGGCTTTCCAATGAGTTTTAGCAGCAAGTCAGCAGACAGCTTCCCACTAGTCTTGTCAGTGGACTGGGTACCAAAGCAGGTAATTCCTGCTTGCCGTCCCTAGCCTGAAACACATCATGGACTTT
Source organism: Eidolon dupreanum (assembly GCA_028627145.1). Lineage (NCBI taxonomy): Eukaryota > Metazoa > Chordata > Mammalia > Chiroptera > Pteropodidae > Eidolon > Eidolon dupreanum. The sequence goes on along the minus strand of CM053510.1, from coordinate 59,294,795 downwards.
CCTGTCATCTAGTAGGTCACAGAAACACTGTCCAGTGATGTTTGAATCTTAGTTGTGGAAGTGGAAGTGATTTATTCTGTGTCCATTTTGCCTCAGCCCTAGAGGCAGTGTCTGTATCCTATATTTGCTATTTTTATATTCTTTAGAGTCCCCTTTATCTCTTAGTAAGTAATCTCCTGGAACCACTTAATAATTTTCTATATGACATTTTTCTTATTTAAATTATTGATGTGTTCCCGATAGAATGGCTATCATCAACAGAACAAGTAATAAGTGTTGAAGAGGTTGTGGGGAAAAAGGAATCCTCATACACTGCTGGCGGGAATATAAATTGGTACAACCACTATGGAAAATAATATAGATGTTCCTCAAAAATTAAGAATAGAATTATCATATGATCCCATAATCCTTCTGAGTATCTACCCCCAAATTTATAAACATTTATTCATAAAGATATACGCATCTCAGTGTTCATTGTAGCATTATTCATGGTGGCCAAGACATGGAAAAAAAACAAAATGCTTTTTGATAGATGATTGGATAAAGAAGAAATGATACATATATGCAATAGAATATTACTCGGCCATAAAAAAGATGATATACTGCCATTTGTGACAACATGGATGGATCTTGAGGTTATCATGCTAAGCAAAATAAGTCATACAGAAAAAGTTGAGAGCCATATTATTTCACTCATGTGTGGGATATAAAAATGAAAGCAACAAACAAATAAAACAAACAGAGACTCATGTACATAGACAACAATTTAATGGTTACCAGAGAGAAAGGAGGTAGGGAGAGAAGTAGATAAAGGTAAAGGGGTCAAATATATGGTGATGGAAGGAAATTTAACTTTGGGTGGTGAACAGACAACGTAATATACATATGATGTATTATTGAATTGTATGCTTTAAATTTATATAATTTTATTAATGAATGTCATCATAATAAATTTAATAAAAGAAATTATTAGTGTGTTTTCCAGCTCCTGATTGACCCCTGAACTACAAAATGTATTCAAAACAAATACAAAATAGTCAAAAAAAAATGTTTAAGATGAATAGAAAATCTCAGTAGAGATTTTAAAGTTAAAAAATAAACTGACTAAAATATAAAATAAATATAATAAAAATAAAGTAAATAAACTCTAAAATAAAAATGTATAGCATGGATTTAATAGCAAATTGAACATAATGAAAGACCATGTATAAGCTTAAAGTTTGAATAATAATGTCTATGTATTTCTCTAAAGAACTGAAAGAACAGAGAATGAAAAAATGAGTGAACATAGTTTTAGAGACCTGTGGAATATTGCCACAAAAATATGACATAACATATAAGCATAGTTTTAGAAAGAGAGAAAAAAGAAATGGAACAGAAAATTAAAAAAAAAAATAAACAATGGTTAGATTCTGGGAAACATGGCAGAGTGAGAGACATCCTCAGATCTCTCCCCTTGAAATATGCAACTTATATGACAGAGAATTTAGGATGGTACTTCTGAAAAAAACTCAATGAGATCCAAAACAACTCAAATCAACTATTTTAAGAATTGAAAAAACAACTATATGAACATAGCAAGGAGATTGAAATTCTCAAAAAGAACCATAAAGAACTCTGGAGATGAATGACACACTGCAAGAGTTGAAAAGTGAAATAGCAAGCTTGGAAAATAGAGTCAACCAAATGGAGGAAAGGACCAGTGATATCGAAGACAGAAATCTAGAAATAAAGCAGAAGGAAGAAGAAAGAAACTGAAGAATGAAAAATAATGAAAGAGAAATCCAAGAATCAGCTGATACCATCAGTAGAGGAAACATAAGAATAATGGGCATTCTTGAAGGGGAGGAAAGGAGTGGGGACTAGAAACCATTTTCATACAAATAGTGGATAAAAATTTCCCAAATCTAAAGAATGAGCTGGAGCTTGGAATTCAAGAAGTCAACAGAACACTCAATTATCTCAACCAAAAAAGCCTTCACCAAGATACACTGTATTAAAGTTATTAAAAATCAATGACAAAGACAAAATTATCAGGGCAGCCAGGGAAAAGAAGACGGTAACTTATAAAGGAAAACCCATTAGATTATCGTCGGACTTCTCAGAGCAAACCCTACAAGCCAGAAAGTAACAGAATCAAATATTTAAACTATTAAATGAAAGGAACTACCAGACAAGAATAATGTATCCAGCTAAGCTCTCCTCTAGATATGAAGGAGAAATTAAGACCTTTCCAGACATACAATAATTGTGAGAATTCTCCTTTATGAGGCCTGCACTACAGGAAATATTGAAAGGTGTCAGCTCACTTAAAACACAATAACAAAACAAGAAACACATAATTAAGAGTAAAGTGACTATCAGGCAAGTAGAAGCAGAATAGTGCAAACCTTACAAAGAACAGGGCATTATAAGCTTAAATAATAATAAGAGAATTGTTATAGCAAGATAGTAATGAATGTTCAGCATACATAGGGACAAATTGAGATAACAATGACCAAAAAGGGGAGGATTCAAAGATCCAAATTTGCAAAGGGGAAAGGTAATAAGGCGCACACAAAAGAAAATGGATGACTGTATATATATAAGTATCCTTTACATATTCTTAATGGTAACCACACACCAAAGATTCAGATATATATAAGTATCCTTTACATATTCTTAATGGTAACCACACACCAAAGATTCAGAACTGAAGTATATAATATAAAACAAGAAGAACTAGAGACAAAATCCAGAAAAGCCAACCAAAATAAAGAAAACATAAACATAAGGACAAGGAAGCAATGGAAACACCGAGCTATCAGCAAGCAAAAGATAAAATGGTTATAAGAAGATCTCATATTTCAATAATCACCCTAAATGTAAATAGACTGAACTCACCAATGAAAAGGCATAAAGTTTCAGAATGGATCAAAAAACAAAACCCAATCATATGCTGCCTCCAGGACATACATCTCAGCTCCAAAGACAAATATAGACTGAAAGTAAAAGAATGGAAAATGATATTTCAGGCAAATGGCATTCAGAGAAAAGGGAGAGTAGTGGTACTAATATCAGATGAATTGGACTTCAAAATAAAAAAAGGTAAAGAAAGACACTGAGGCACACTTCGTAATGATAAAGGGAATCATTCACCAAGAAGACATAATACTTATTAATATCTATGCTACCAATCAGGGAGCCCTGATATATGTAAAGCAATTACCAACAGAACTAAAGGGAGAAACAGATTATAATACTATCATAGTAAGAAACCTAAATACCCTACTGTTGGATATGGACAGATCATTCAAACGGAAAATCAATAAGGAAATAACATCCTTAAATAACACAGACCAACTGGACATAATTGACATATACAGAGCCTTTCATCCCAAAACAGCTGCTTATACATCTTTTCTAGTGTGCATGGAACATTCTCAAGGATTTTCCACATACTGGGACACAGAAATATCCTCAACAAATATAAGAGTGTTGAAATCATACCATCCATATTCTTTGATCATAATGCTTTGAAACTAGAGATCAACTGCAGTAAGAAATCAGGAAGAACCACAAATACATGGAGATTAAACAACATGTTACTGAAGAATAACTGAGTCAGAGAAGAAATAAAAGAGAGATCAAGAGATACATAGAAATGAATGATAATTATAATACAACATATCAAAACTTTTGGGACATGGCAAAAGTGGTCATAAGAGGAAAGTTCATATCATTACAGGCCTATCTCCAAAAACAAGAACGAGTCCAAATTAACAACCTAATGTTTCATCTTAAAAAACTAGACAATGAAGAATAAATGAGACTAAATCAGCAGAAGGAAAGAAATCATCAAAATTAGAGCAGAAATAAATGATATTGAAAAAAAAAATAGAAAAATAAGTGCAACAAAGAGCTGGTTCTTTGAGAAGGTTAATAAAATTGACAAACCCCTGGCTAAACTCACTAAAGAAAAAAGAGAAAGGACACAAATAAACAAAATCAAGGATGAAAGAGGGGAAATGACAACTGACATTGCAGAAATACAAAGGATCATGTAAGAATACTATGAAAAAGTGTATAATAACAAACTTAATAACCTAGAAGAAATGGACCAGTACGTAGAAAAATATGATCTTCCTATACTGAAACAAGAAGATCTGGAAAATCTAAATAGACCAATTAACAGTATGGAAATTGAAACAATGATCAAAAACCTACAAAAAAGTATAAGTCCAGGATCAGATAGATAGCTTCACCAGTGAATTCAAGCAAACATTCAAAGAAGATTTAATACTTATTCTCCTCAAACTCTTCTAAAAAACTGAAGAGGAGGCAATACTTCTCAACTCTGTATTACTCTGATACCAAAACCTGGTAAAGATAACACAGAAAAAGAAAACTACAGATCAATATCTCTCATGAACAAAGATGCAAAAATTCTAAATGAGATATTAGTGAACTGAATATAACAACATATTAAAAAAATTATACAGCACGATCAAGTGGGCTTCATCCCAGGGCCACAGGGATGGTTCAACATGTGCAAATCAATTAATGTGATATACCGCATAAACAAATTAAAAAATAAGAATCATATGATCATATCACTAGATGCAGAAAAAGACTTCAAAAGGATACAACATCCATTTATGATCAAAACACTTAACAAAATTGGTATAAAAGGAAAGTACCTTAACATAATAAAGGCCATCTATGACAAACCCTTAGCCAACATTATACTTAATGGTGAAAAACTAGAAACCTTCCCTCTAAGATCAGGAACAAGGCAAAGCTGTCCACTATTGCCATATATAACATTGGAGGTTCCAGTGAGTGCAATCGGGCAAGAGAAAGATATAAAAGGTGTCCAAGTAAGAAACGAAGGAATCAGACTGTCACTATTTGCAGATGACATGACTCTTCATGTAGAAAATCCTAAAAACTCCACAAGAACGCTACTAGAAGCAATAAGCAAATACAGTAAAATCTCTGGATACAAAATCAAAGTTAAAAATCCATAGCGTTCCTATACTCTAAAAATGAAGTGTCAGAAAAAAAGTGGAAAAAAGAATTCTTTTTGCAATTGTAACAAAAAAAAATACCTAGAATAAATCTAACAAAATATGTGAACGACCTATATAATGTAAACTACAAGACCCTATTAAAAGAAATCAAAGAAGATACAAAGAAATGGAAAGATATTCCATGTCTTTTGATTGGAAGAATCAAAATTAAAAATTAATCAAAATTAAAATGACCTTATTATCCAAAGCATTATACAGATTTAATGCAATCCCCATCAAAATCCCATTGCCATTTTTTAAATAAATAGAACAAAAAATTATCAGATTTGTATGGAAGCACAAAAGACCCTGAATGCCAAAGCCATCCTGAGAAAAAAGAATGAGCCTGGAGGCATCACTCTGCCTGACTTCAAATTATACTATAGAGCAACAGTAATCAAAATGGCATGATATTGGCAGCAAAGCAGACACACTGACCAGTGGAACAGAATCAAGAGTTCATAAGTAAACCCATATTTACATGGGCAAATAATTTTCAACAAGGATGCCAAAAACATACAATGGAAAAAGGAAAGCTTCTTCAATAAATGGTGCTGGGAAAACTGGAAAGCCACCTGCAAAAGAATGAAACTAGACTCTTGTCTATCACCACACACCAAAATTAACTCAAAATGGATTAAGGACCTAAATATAAGACCAGAATCAAAAAAATACATATAAGAAAACATAGGAACTAAACTCAAGGACCTTAGACTTAAAGAGGATTTTATGAATTTGACCTCAAAGGCAAGGGAAGTAAAAGCAAAAATAAATGAATGGGACTACATCAAACTAAAAAGCTTCTGCTCAGCAAAAGAAACTGTCGACAAGGTAAAGAGACAACCATCCAAATGTGAAAATATATTTGCTAGCAACACTTCTGATAAGGGCCTACTATCCAAAATATACAAAGAACTCGTACAACTCAATAACAATGAAAAACCAAATGATCCAATCAAAAAATGGGCAGAGGACCTGTACAGACACTTCTTCCTAGAGCACATACAAACGGCCAACAAATATTTGAAAAGATGCTCAACGTCGCTAGCTATTCGGGAAATGAGATACCATCTCACACCTGTTAGAATGTTCGTAATCAACAAGACAAGTAATAAATGCTGGAGAAGATGTGGAGAAAGAGGAACTCTCATACACTGCTGGTAGGACTGCAAAGTGGTACAGCCATTATGGAAAACAGTATGGAGGTTCCTCAAAAAACTAAGAATTGATCTACCATATGATCCAACAATCCTTCTACTGGGTATTTACCCCAAAGACTTGAAAACCCATATCCAAAAAGGTATTTGCACACCGATGTTCATAGCAGCACTATTCACAGTGGTCAGGACATGGAAGCAACCTCAGTGTCCTACGATACATGATTGACTAAAGAAGCTGTGGTACATATATAAAATGGAATATTACTAAGCCATAAGAAGAGATGAAATACTGTCATTTGCAACAACCTGGATGGACCTGGAAATAATCATACTAAGTGAAATAAGCCAGATTGAAAAATTTGAAAATCACATGATATCATTTATATGTGGGATAGAAACCTAAAAGCAATAAATGAACAAGACAAACAGAGACTCAAGGACATGGACTATGGACTAGTGGTTACCAGAGTGTAGGGGATGGGGAAGGAGGGAAAAGGTAGACATGGAAAAGGGGATCAAATATAGGGTGTTTGGCAGAGGGTGAAGTGGGTAAAGGGAATCAAATATATGGTAGCTGAAGGAAATTGGACTCTGGGTGGTAAACACACAGTAGAATATATAGATGTCAAATTATAATTATATGCCTTAAAATTATAATATTATATTATATAATATAATTATATTATCAATGTTACCTCAATAAACTTAAAAAAATAAATCAATAAAAAAATAATGGCTGAAAAATTGGCAATTTAGGAATATATAAATCTATATATTTAAGAAGTTCAGCAAACCATAAAGAAGACAAATATAGAGAATATTAACCTTAGACATATCACAGACTGCTGAAAAATCAATAATGAAAAAATTTGAAAGCTGATAAGAAAAATAATACCTAAATAGAAGGAAACAATAATATGAATGAATGCTTAACTCTCATCTGAACTAATGGAGATTGAAATACAGGGAATATCTTTAAAATACTGAAAGAAGAAAAAAAGTCAATTCTGAATTCCATATCCAGTAAAAATATCCTTCAAAATGAAGATTTACTGCTTTACTTAAACAGATATAAATTTTCTCAGATAAGTAAAAAATTAAGAAAATTCTTCACCAGTAGACATGCACTGTAAAAAATACTAAAGGGATTTCTTCAGGCAGAAGAAAGTTACACTACAAAGAAAATGAACTACATACAATCAAGTAAAATAAAAGAAAACAAACTTTATGATATATGTCGACATAAAATATATGAAAACGATAATGCAAAGAGGGAATAAATAGAATTATGTTTCAAGATTTTTACATTTTATTAAAAAAACAGTACAACTTTAATTCTAAGTAAAATGTGTTAAAGGTACATAGTCTTATCCCTAGAACCATAATTTAAAAAGAAGATAAAACTAGAACTTGACTAGTAGTTTAGTACCCTGTGATCTAGTCTGTGTGAATTATGCTAAGACAGCAAAATATAAACACCATCATGAGACCAAAAAAACCCCGCCAGACCTAAAGGTCATCATCACCTCATGAGTGAGTTTAGACAACTATGATTGGAGACAATGAGTGGTTATGTGAATATTTATATCATCCATTATTTATTGAAGTCCTTAGATATTTAATACAGCAGTTTGACAATTGACAATTTTGTAACCTATGCCTTCCCAGCCTTAGAGGAATTCTACAAAGCAGAAATGTTATAATTATAGGCATTCAGGAAGGTGACTGTGCATAAGCAATGTCAAATAGTTTTAAATACTACCATCAGAGACTTTTACTTAGGATTAAGCATTGTACTCTTATAAATCCTTAAGGAAATAAATATTATTCAAGGGCACTTTGGTGTGAATATGTTGTTAACTCATTGTATCAGTTACCTGTAGACATGCAACGAAATGCCCCAAAACTTAAGTGGCTTAAAACAATGAACATTTATTATGTTATAGTTTCTGTTGGTCAAAAATCTTGGTGTGAATGAACTGTGTGTCTCTGGCTCAAGTTCTCTCATACAGTTATAGTCAAGCTGTTGGCCAGGGTTACAGACATCTTAAGACTTGACTAGAGTTGAAGGATCCACTGCCAAGATTCAGCATGAATATTCAGTTATTAACAGGCCCCAGTTCCTCACTGGCTGTTGGCCAGTTTCTTGCCTCTCCTTAGGCTATTAAAGGATCCTAAAAAATGTCAGATAGTTTGTCCCAGAGTAAGCGATCCAAGAGAGAGCAACAGAGCATGCATGACAGAGTTCCCAAGATGAAGTCACAGGCTTGACGTAGTTGAATCTCGGATATACCATCACTTCTGCTATATTGTTAGAGGGAAGACACTAAGCCCTGCCCAAACTCAAGGGGAGCAGATTACACAAGAGTGTGAATACCAGGAAGTGAGGATCATTGGAGGCCATTTTGGAAGCTGCCCACCATACTCATCATTTTACACATTAATAGGTATTAATCTTTAGGTGGCAGGTGGCTCTCAGTACTGTGGTGAGGTGAATAATGAACACATATTTGTGTCATAGTTAAAGATGTTGGTAATGCTAATTAATGCTGCCTCTGAAATGAATCCTATAATATGCACCACTATAGAGTCATTACAGCTCAAATATTATTATGTATCTGGAAACACATTGAAATCATAAGGATAATAAAATTTTAGCCCCAAATTAACTTGTACAATCTAAATTCTTACAACAAAAATAGATCTTCAGAGGTTTTAGAATGTATACAGGGATTATTTTTTAAAATTGCCATGCCTATATGTTTATAAACAGGATCTGTAAAAATACTCAGAATATAAGCAACTTAAAGTAGAATATTTTCAATATAGACATAGCTCATCTTATCATAATATTAAATATTAATAAAGAAAATGCTAATTCTAATTTTTTCTTAAATAAATTAATCTTCTAAGCTAGTATCAGCTTAATCAGTACTATCTCAGTGTCAGCACCTTAGGCCCCAAATAGAACCAATAAAGTACCTATTAATTTTATATTCTAATGTCTGCGAATACTTTTAGCAAGAGTTTAGATTATACAAGCAATGAGAAAAGCTGTTAGTTCACAACAAGCTGATAAAAATTGGAGCATATAAAGGGAAGTAGCGTGACAGCAACAATCAGAAATTAAACCCAATGAAGTCATCACAAATTCAGTTTCTTTCTAGGTTGGTCATGGACAGCAAGACTGGAGTGATGAGTAGGGCAAGGTATACTGTCAGAAGTATGCGTACAGTGTTGGACTTGTCAGTGTCAGATATCAGTTGGGTCACTTGGTGGAGGAAATTAATCAGTGAGAATAAACAAGGTATAGCTCTGGTTTCCCACAGCTTCAGTAAGGAATCTTTCTCAGACTTATTTGCTAGCCCTTTCTCTTTGGTTTAAACACTAAATATTGTAATACTTCAAGGCTGGGTTATGAGCCTTCTTTTCCTCTTTACCTATGTCCTCTCCAGAATCAGTCTTTAAATATCACTATATTCTAATGACTTCCAAATTAAATCCTGACACCCAGACAACTCTCCTAAATTTTAGATTTGTGTGTATAATATCTTATTCAACATTTCTACTTCTATCTAGTAGAAGTCTCAAATTTAAATGATCAACATAAAACTTTTTAAAAAAGAAATTCAGCTTTACTGAGGCATAATTGACATAAATTTTAAGGTATCTAAAATATACTTCATAGTGATTTGATATATGTATACATTGTGAAAGAATTCCCTCCATCGACTTAATTAATATATCCACCACCTCACATATTTATCTTATTTGTTGTTGTTGACAACACTTAAGTTCTACTTTCTAAACAAAGTTTTACTTTACAATACAGTGCTGTTTCCATGTTTCACATTAAATCCTCAGGCCTTTTTCTTATAATGGAGGTATGTACCCTATTTCCTCCACCCTCATAAAACTTTTAATTACTCCTTTCCTAAAATCTTCCTTCCCTGGGCTTCCCATCTCAGTAAATGACATCATTTATCCAATCACTCAAGCCAAAATACTAAATTTTTCTCACTTCTCACATCCAATCTGTAAGTGATGTTAGTTTTATCTCCAGTACTATTTTTAGATATAGGCAAATGAGAGGGGGACTAGAATTTTGTCTTATGGGACCCCAATAACAGTATTTTCTAGCACTCTCAAAAGTGCCTGGAACAAGCCTGGGCTGGCAGTGCCATCCTGGAAAGGTACCCCAGCCTCTGTTTTTCTCCTTTGGGGTTCTCTATACTCCTTTAATCCCTAAATACATGTAGCTTCCTTCAATTGCCCCCAGAAGCTCTGGAACTTGCACCTATGGAGTTATCCCTAGGCCCCATGGCCAGGCCCTAATTCCAGTAGGCCATCTCAGATTCCAGCCCACTGAGCAGATCTGTCCAAGTGGTCTTTGGAATGGACCACCAGAATGAAACTGATACTCTGCTTTGGAGTGACTCCCACTGATGTTGGATAGAAAACAAATTCAGGGCTTGAGCTGTGTTGTTGTTTATGTGGAGGCTCCTGCCATATGTGTTCTGACCAAGGTGATGTCTCCAGGCTATATATTACCTAAAAATGTAGGGGTGGAAGCAGCTACCTCATACACTGTGTGTCCCCACTGCTGGCACCCAGGGTGATCATCCACTTCCTCTACAGTCTCTGTGACACATGTCAGGCAGGCAGTCTTCCAGAGGTAGCTGTACTTATCACTTTCTAGGGCCTTTAGGACTGTTGTCCTACAATGCCAATAGTTGATGTCCTTTCTTGCCTCCAATTAATGTGGGAAATCTGTGTTTTCCTGGGTTAGTCTTCAATTACGCTGGATGAGGGATGGTCATTTTTGCACAAATAAGACTACTCTTAATACATGTCTTTTCACTTTCTTAACTTTGTCTTCTGAATTTAAATTAAATTAAATTTAATAGAATATATCAAATTTTCATTTAAAGCTAATTCTTTTCCTATCCTCTCTAAGAAACATTTGCCTATCCCTAAGATCATAAAGACTTCTTTTGTCGTCCTCCAAAAGCTTTATAATTTTAACCTTAACATTTAGATCTACAATCTATTTGGAATTAACTTTAATGTCAAGTTGGAGTCAAGATTCATATTATTTTTGAATGGGTATTTAGTTGACTTAGCACTATTTATGGACAAGTATATCCTTTCCAATTTCTTTGCAGTGTCACTTATGTCACATATCGAGTCACCATATTTATGTGTTAGTTTGGTTTTGGCATCTGTAATCTATTTCATTGGGCTATTTCTATATCTTAACATCAACACTATATTTTCTTAATTACAGTAGCTTTTTAATAAATGTTGATACATAGGAATTTAAATCCTCCAATTTTGGTGTGCTGTTTTAAGTTTGTGTCTACTTTGTCATTGAGCATTATTATGTAAAATGTCCCAAAAGCTAATAGATATTAAAAAAAAGGTACTCCACATCATTCATCATCAGAGAAATGAAAATTAAAACCATAATAATATACCAGCACCTACCCATTCAAATGATTAAAATTTGTAGCACATAAAATTTTTCTTTTTTTATTAATAGCCCAAACTGGAAATAATCATAAATGTTCACCAACAGGAAAATGGTTAATGGTGTAAATGTGCTACAAACAGCTGACATATACAACAACATGGTCAAGAATACAAAAATTGACCTTTTCGAATTATTGATTGGGACGGTGTATTGGGAGTGATAAAAATGTTCTACATAATATTTTTTAAATTAAAGTGATTATTACATAGATGTATACATAAAAAATTCATTGAGATGTACAATTAAGAGTTGTGCATTTTACTGCATGTAAATTATAATTCATTAATAATTATACTAAATCAAAAAGAAAATATGTACTGAATGAAAGAATAACAAAATTACTTAATACACAAAAATAAGTGTTTAACAAAGGCTGTAATAAATTTTTCCTTTAGAACCACATTCATCTCAGTTGATTTCAAATGCTTATTAATGCTGCATATCATTTTAAAACAGTAATTACATATGCTAAAGAAACGACATCAATTTCTATCAGAATTTCAAGCCAAAAATTTAAAATCTTTTTAACTGAAGAAAGAAGAAAGCTATGATTTCCACTCCACAAACAGAAATTGCCCTAATGTAAGACAAACTATATCATACTGTGTACAGCAGTTACGAACCTATAAAAACAGTAAGAGAAGATTTCCGGTCTGGTTCCCTGAGATAAACAGCTTAACATCCTAAATAAGTTACACAAATGCTTATCTTTGTTAGCAGCAAAAATGGAACATATTTATAAACTATACTTTGTATGTTTTACATTTTTCTTTTCATGCTTTTCAAATTTTCTTTTTCATTTTCTTTCTCACTGTATCTCTCATGTTCACCCTCTACTTCTCAATTCCCAGAGTCACACCATAATTTGAGACTTTGAACATTCTCACAGAGAGTAAATATGGTATAATAAAGAGGCATGACAATACTTTCTCCATATTATAATTTGATTCTACTTTTAATAACAGCATCCACAGACTAAGGGTCTTTGGATGATCCAAATAAGTACATAACGTGACCCATAATATTAAACCCTTTTCCCATATTATATACTTTTTCATATTTATCCTCTTTTAAGTCCTCATGATATTGTTGTTCCAACTTTTTTTTCTGTCATTTTTCTTATGATTCTCTCACAGTTCAAGATCATGACTTTCTGTTGCATTTTCCACTGGTGTGTTTTCACTCAGCTTTCCTGGATTTGTCTAGTATTTTATCCTTCATATGTACCTGCTGTCTTGACAGATGATGTAGATACAGGATTATCTAATGTTCTAGATATTTGTTTGTTTTTCCAAGTATACTTTCCACCTTTACCACTGGGCTATGTGCCTTACGAAACTGACTACTTCAACTGTACCACTCATACTCTTTCACTTTAGATTCTGGTTGGATTTTTGCAGGTGATTTTTAGTGGCCAGATGACTATAAGTGGAAAGAGAGAGAGATGGGGTATTTATTTTGGGTGTGTTGCAGTGACTGCATTCCTCTAAGGCTGTTGTTACTGTCAGGTAACTCTTCTCTCATGCTATAAATTTTGCTGAGTTTTGTTACAAGCTATGTCTCTTTATCCTTTCAAGCCAAAAGAGGATAGAAGCTTAGTGACATTTCTAGTCCCAGGATTGTTCACCATTCCTTGTGGGTTCCTATAACATGCCCATAGTCCCTCAAATCATCTCTTTATAAAATTCTTTTTGCTTTCCTTTTTGACCCTGATTAATCCACCTTTTTGATGTAAAGCAAACAAAAAGGAGGCTTGAATATGTGACCACCTCAGAAGACAAAGATTGTTTTTCTCAGTTTTAAAATAATCTGTCCGGTTGTATTTCTAGTGGATGTACGTGTAGAGGATAGCAGCAGTCTGTTAGCCTTGTGGAATTCTGGCCACTTTTATTAAACTAGGATTTACTTAGCCTGAAGTTTTGGGTTCCATGTTCGTAAGAGATTTAAATTGCAGAATGACAGAATCAGAACCAGAAGGGATTTTAGTGATCATCTATGATAATACTAATTTTCAGTTCTATTTTCATTGGAACCCAGTAGGGTGCTGGGCTGTGGAACTGATAAAGAAATAATCCTTTTCATACTTTGAACTTTTACAAATAGTCAGGTTTAAACTGTGTCATTTAAGCTCAAAGCTCCGGCACATATATTATAGAAATAGTAAACAATAGGTGGCATTTTTCAGATGCTTATTGTACATTGGGATGACTGCTTTACATTTGTTATGTCATTTAACTATGACTCCCCGCCCCCCCCCCAAAAAAAAAAGAGTGATGAAAGCTTACCTAGACTCTGGGAATTTTAATGAATTTGAGTATATAACCCTATTCCATAATGTTTGATCCTTTCAGTTGACAGATGTCAAGAGGATGAGAAAATGAAAAGAGCACACACAAAGATATCTTTAAAGCTTATTCACTGGAAATATTTTATTTCTCTAATTAAATTCATCACCTGAAACAATATACCTAGATGAATTTTCTCATGGTGACTGACTTGTGATGAGGGAAAGCTGAACCTTTCCTGCCCATTCACTGAGAATCTGCTATGTGTAAGATATTGTTCTTTCAGTGATAGAAAGATGGACAAGGTAAAGCTTGTGCCCTCAAAGAGCTCACAATCATGAACATCAACAAAGTGATCATGTAAGTATAAAGTGTCACCTAAGTCCCTCGGTTGTAGTTTATGAAGGATCATTAGAAGCCATCTAAATTCATCTGCTTATTTTATACATTAAATCCAACTAAAAGTGGCACATGCAGTTCCAAAAACTTCTGAATTTATGGGCTCTTTAGCTTAATATTTAAAATTTAAAAGACTAGAAGTCTTCTTCCCTTGTATCTGGGGAGTGCTGTGTCTTGCACATGTGCAATTTGTCAGAGATTTACATTTTTATGGTTTTGTTCCACTCTAGTTTCATGTTTTTAAGAACTCTTGATATTATTCAGGTCTTCCCTCCTGCAACCATTCTGTCCTCTGTCAAGACATGGAGCACAATCCCTATCTGTGATTTCTCAGAAGCATCACCCACATGAAGCAGTCAATAGTTGTAAGGGGAAGGGAGAGATACACTGTAGCATGCCAAATCACATAAAATTTAATATTAAACATTCTTGTTCAGAAAAGTTACTTCCCTAAATGAGGAATTATGTGGAAGAAGTAGCATAATGAGCTGGGTTTTAAGGAACAAAAGGATTCATACAGTTAGAAATTGGGGAGAAGGGTATTGAGAGGAAACATTAGAAGCAAAGGTAAGAATAGGGGATGGGGCATGAACAAGATCTTTCATGAAAATGCTTTTCCAGTTTGTCCACCACCATTCTTACTTACACATTGTTTACTGGACACAACAGAGGCCTGAACAGGCTTAGGTAATAGTGGTTTGGCTAAGGTGCATAAATGATGCTTAAGTAAGTACTGTGGATAAAACTTAAAGAGGTGGTTTGAGGTTTCGAAACATATTAATATGAGATTAATGTGTGTGGTGGATTACAATGGGGAGAAGTTGAAAGGAAGGAAACTAGTTATAGTGAAAAATGGAATGTGTTCCCCAAATGAGAAGAATGCTGCTGGGAGTGTTGTTCATTGACAGCCTTCAGTTGATAGACTTGCCAGGAATTGGCTCACCTGCAGAGATCTACCTCAGTCAAGGTCAGACCTCTTGCAGGAGTAATTCACATCCAATGACTGCTCTGTGCAGGACTGTAAAGGCCTAGACATCTTATCCGAACTGGGGATAACTCCGAAGGGTCATTCTGAGCTTCCCATGGGGTGTGAGGTGTGCTTAGGCTGTCCATGGACCTGACTATAGCTTGAGTTTTCTTTCTGTGCACTCCCACTTTCTTCTCCTCTCTCAGTAGGGCACTTCTTAATAAATATCTTGCATCCTGAACTTCATCTCAGAGTCCATTTTCCATGCAACCCAATCTGCAACATTAGTCAGAACATGATTACACTAGTCTAGGTGCTCAGCAATAAGGACCTCAATTAGAGTAGCATCATTTCAAATAGAAAGGTCAGACATAAAGGAGTCAGTTATTTATGTAATACTTTTGCTGTCATGAAGACATCGTTGGGGATTCTGTGATTAGACTTCAGTAGGACAAGTCTAGGTAATTACAATAATGACACAGCCTAGCCCACTTAAAGCATATGTGAAAACATGAATGACTGAATAAATTAATGAATAAATTGACAAGTGAAATAGATGTGGTAAGTTCATTTATAGTTCCATGAATAGAGTGGGTCCAGAAATACAGATTCTATTGTTTGTAGGGCTATGGTAATAAGCCATAGAGAAGCTGACTGGCTGCCTTTGTCATCACATCTGATTCTGCTGTACTTGTATACACAAAGACTGTGATGAGGAAAGCCGTGTAGAACATTTTCTATGAGATATTTACTGAGCTACAATTGCAAGCCTCATGAATGCTAATCAGGGATTTGAGATACCCTAAAAGGTGCATCTTTTCGCAGTCTACTGCCAGCTGGGAAACCTGAAATGGCCCTTTGCTTCCCATTTAAGGCACCAGCTTTATAAAAGGGTGCACTAAAGCTTCACCTAACCAGATCTAAATATTTGTAACTGCGAAGCAGCCAAGATTTTTTTTTAATCAACGGTTTTATTTTATGAGCTAGTAAAAATAAACCAGATGATAAACAGAATTTATAGTAAATGAACTTGTTTTTCATAATTTGTCTTTTTCTACTAAAGATAGCAGATAAAACCTAAATAATTTAAAATATTGCTAGTTGGGTACCAACTAATCAGCTTTTTATCTTATAAAGAAAAGATAGTTCAGAGGATGACCTAATTCTTACACTGATACAGGCAGCTTTCTATCCTGGGTATGTCCGTAGCTCAGACATAATTCTTGGACATTAAATATAGTTAATGTCCAAATAATTCATTTTTGCCCACTATGTTATTATCGTTATTTTTGTTAATTCCACAAATATTTATTGAGTACTAAACATGTACCAAATAGCATGCTGAAGAATGATATTTGAGGTTATGAAAGAATAAAATCAGCCAAGACGAAAGGGAGGAAGGAGGAGGTGGGAAAGGAGGATAGGGGGAGAGTCTAAAAGGAAGGCATTCTTGACACTCTCAATGTTCCCAAGGGTCTAAATACCATAAGAACAAAAATAAATCTATTAGATTTAGTATTTAGGCAGTATTTGCAGGGCAGAGACCAGAATGTGGTGGTTTCATATTAAAAAAGGAAGTAGACACAGCATGTTTTGAGTAGCTTGCAGGGAGCTTGATGCAAAGCAAAGGAGAAATGCAGGGCAGTGACTTGGGGAGAGGAACCAAAGCCGAGGAGAAAGTTTTTTTTTTTCCAGATGTGTGAGAATGGATTTTATATACTGAAAGAAAAGAGTTGATAGAAAAGAAAATGCTGAAAATACAGGAGAAAGATGAGATAAATGCTAAAGTTAAGTCCCACAGGAGGTAGCCTGAGATGGGACTTTTGATAATAAGCCCAAGGGCAGGCATCTGGATCAGGTTTGGACAACACCATAATAACCACAATAAAGATAATAAATATTGATCGCTATGTGTCACACCTGTATTAGTACCGTGTATGTTATTTAATCTTCCCCCATAAAGTATTATTGGATGTGTGTAATTATTACTCCCTTTTTATAGCTGAGAAAATGAGACACAAAAAAGAGTAGTATAGAGGTAGACAAAATTTTAAATGAGGAAAGAAATTGAGGTGTTTACTACTTGGGGAACTTAATTTGGTCCTATAAGGCAGAAGGTCAGGAAATCTGCTGAGAATGAGGAGGAAGCTGACACAGTAAAGAACTGAAATTGGATTTTGAAGGTTAGAATTAATTCATTGGGAAGGGTCTGAATGTGAGCTCTAGATAGAAATCAAAGGAGGCTTCCTGAGCATCTCTGAGGAACCAGCTGAGGTTCAAGATCATGGATTTTTTCTAGTTCTAATCAACTTAGCTATGCAGCATTGAATCCTGGGAGCAGAGAAGGTGAACACTTGGCATTGACACTAGAATTACAATCTTTCTATACATCTCTAAAACTTCTAGCATACTGAGGTACATTAACATGTTGGTCCATACAATACCCCATCATCAAAAATTCCTTGACCCTCTGTATTCCAATAATCTTCTTTGCCACTCCATTGTACCCACTCATTCCATGGACATTTCATGAATCTTGTTATGAATCTTATTCACACAATGTATGTTCTGGGACCTATTTAAGACTCCCAGTAATCTTCCATTTTCCCCCCCAGCTGCAAGTTTCCTCCTATCCAACCCTGATCTCAAGTTTAATTATTTTAACCATTTATCAATGTTGTCCAAAGTGCTGCTTCCCTATATCCTTGTACATGCTTCTCTTTCTGTCTAGTATATACTTTTGCACATTATTTTTTCTGGCCTGGAAAAAAGAGGTTCTACATTTCAGTTAGTTCAACATCACATCTCTAGGAAACTCTCTGAGTTCTTTCATTCCTAAGATTTTTTTCTTTATAATGGAGCATATTAAGGAGCCCATATGCTCCTTCATGTAGCTCTCTACATGACTCCTTATAATCTACAAAACAATTATTAGTTTATTTGCTGGTTTCCCACACAATTCAATCATGCAACTCTTGAAGACTGGTATTGTGTTTTTGTTTACTGTCTGTATGCATATAATTTTGCATAGTTACTTAGAGTGATTGCTTAATAAACACTTAAAAGATATAATCAATTACTTTTTAACATTTGAGATTGTACAAATGCACAAATATTTCCTAAACTTGAAAATAAAATTCTGAATGTAGATACACATTCATTGTGCAATGATTTAGCGATACTTGACCAATGTACTAACTTTCAGTAACCTGCACAAGCATTCAGGAGTCTTGATGTTGTATTTATCCTCCTATTTATGATTTCTTCAACAGTCATGCATCGCATACCATTCCTGAAAAAATATCACAACATTAACATGAATGATGTTAGTGCTGGACTGACAAAGTTGTTATACTTCAAGGGAAGTATTTTTAAGAGAGAATTATCATAAGATTCCAAAGCTTTTTGTCTTACAACATAGAGAAATTAACTATGCAATCCAACAGGGCTCAGCTTCATTCTCTACATTTCTTTAATATTGGTGTTGCTCAAATCTGTCCTTAATGGAGATAAAAGATTGTTCTTGCTATTGCTAGAATATTTGGCTGTTTAAAAATGGTGATAAACAGTTGGTCTTTATAAGTTAAACATCCATCGATTGCAAAGTTGTATAGTATTTCTAAGACAAAAGTAACAGGAGTAACAATCCAGTATAAAAGTTTTAAGTAGTTTTTGATTGCATCATTTAAATCAAGAAGTTTATGATGAAACCACTTGATATATCACTGCCTCCTTCCATAACAGCCAGCCTATGTCCAGAGCTCATAGATGACCCTTTTGACACAACAATCCAATTCTAATGTCACTCAACTGCCTGCAGATATCACTCAGAGATAAGGCCATTAGCTCTGTACCTGCTTCTCTCTCTCTCTCTCTCTCTCTCTCTCTCTCTCTCTCTCTCTCTCTCTCTCTAAGCCACCATGTCCTCAGATAAATAAAGAGGAAGAAAACTGTATTCTCTTGTCTATTATATGACTTATTCAAGGTACTTTATTTTATGTTGTCTCATTTCATCCTCACACAGTGCTGCAATGCAGTTATTCCCTAAGATTAACAGACAAGGAAACTAGGTGCTAGCCACATTAACTAGAAGGAATGGGATCTATTGAAAAGATTAAAGACTTTGTAATCCAACATTGGCCTTAACCATTGGCCAAAATATTACTCGAGGCAAACTATTTACTCTCTCTAATCCCCAGTTTTTTAAATATGTAAATGATGATTATAAATCCCTCCCTTAGAGCATGGTTGTGAAGGTTAAAGGTAGAGCACCTAGCACAGTGCTAGGAACATAGTGCTAAATAGTCTATATTACTATATAAACCTCTTTAGAGTTTAATATTTTAGTCAACAATCAAACTAACTCCAGTCTCTGAAGCCCATGCCCCTGTTCTACAACTTCAGCTTACCTCACCAAACACACATGCTCAATGCAGAACACACTTCCCATTAATGTCTATGACTAATGAGGCTGCTTGTTGTAGTGGAAAGCAGAGAGAATTTAGAATGTGAAGACATGTGAGTTTTATCTTTGGTACTTATCAATCTTGTTTTGAACAGGGGATTTAAGTCCTACAAGTTTTTGTTTTCCACCAAGATTTCCATAACTGCTATCACTACTTCTATATCTAGTAGTTGTACTTCTATAACCATGTCAAGAGCTTTATCTATACTATCTCATTTAGACCTCAGAAAACCCTTGATATAATAATCTTCATTATTCAGTATCTACAGATGAGAATATTAAAACTTAGAAAGTTTAAATCACTTTATCAGGGTAGCATAGCTATTAAGTGGTACAATAATTTGGTCAAGAAAGGAACTATACAAAGTAATTTACAGAGACATGACATGTCTCTGACATAATGGTAGAAGTTTACTGTATTATGTAATAATGTCTAATACTCTTAAGCAGACATCTGGAAATTTTCTCAAGAATTCATACTTTCCTGTGGATTAACAGGATCTATGGGTAGTTATGAGCATTCCATCATGTCTCATCCTGGAAGGATAAAAGGCCCACTGCTAAAGCATAAGATTGGAAACTTCGACACTCATGCCCAAAGCAATGTGGGCTCAGGCATTGGAGGAGGCAGTGTTAGGCACTGGAAAGAGCCCCACATGGACTAGAAACCAACTTTGCCATCTTGTGGCTTTAGCAAGTGAGCATTCTGTACTTCATTATTTCATTATCTATAAAATAGAAATGGTTGTGCATTAATGACTTCATTAAGCTGATAGTATAAATGGTAGCTCATAAGCCAGAAGATTTTCAAGAAAGTAACTAGAAAGCCAGGGCATGTCTGCAAACACTCACCAAGATGTCATTAAAATAATCATTCATCAGTGTGGCCACATTATGATCCAAATACCTAAATTAAACAGGAGCATGTTTCATGAAAGGCATAAGAGCCAAGAAGAAAGGGAAAACACAATTATATACATGTTGTAATCTGAGGAACGTGAGAGTAATATTGATTACTTAGTATCTCCCACCAAGTGTAGTGTACTAGAGATGTGTCTAATCTGTTGAGAAGAAGCATTATATGACAGGTTCCTTTTGTATGTGTCTGTGTGTGTGTATGTGTTTATCATTTTTTTGCTTCATCGATACATTAGTACATATTAACCCAAATCAGTTTTGCATGACCTTACTGCTACCTTGCAGAGTGCAATGGAGGAGAGAGTCTTTTGGGAAGGAGTCTTCAGACAATACTAGAATCAAGCTCACTCCCCTTGTTCCGAGTCAAGGTTCATAAAGGAACATCTAGATTCACTCATAGTTCTGCCTGCAGGAAAAATAAGATCTTCAGATATTTTCAGTCTCTGAGGCAGAGACTTCTCATGGTTTTCAGGTAGGATTCCATGTTGCTTACCACAGGAAGAGAATGTGCTTACCTGCCCTGCTTCTCCAGGCATTGTGGCAGTTGTTTTTTACTGGATAACACTAGTCTCTTGTGTATTTTAGCAAGCTCGAGTCAGGTTCCCAGGGTCTGCCCACCTCGAGGCGCTGACCCAGTCTTGTCTCTGAGCCTTCAAAGGAGAGGGCTATGACCAGTGGTATTTTCCCAGAAGACATTGCCTCCCCCACACATCAGCATACTCTCACATCCACAACAAGCTCATTTTGGGCAAGAGAAATAAATGTCCTCTGAGAACTACTTGGGTGTCATGGAAAGGAATCTTGGACAATAATTTAGCATGTAAATGCTCAGGAAATTATAAGAGAATGTATTTTTCACATTTTGTTGCCCTAGGCAGGCTGTGGAAAAACTGACCTATACTAATACTTCCCATCATCCCTTCTGAGACTTTGTTACCACTTCCTGATTCCTCAGATCTGTTTGAACCAGACTGAACCCAATGTTGCAATAAAACTTCATAACATAAAACTCAAAATTTACCTGAATATTTTAGTCTGACAATCATTTTCTAACTCTAGTAGTAGGGGAGCATGTGCTCAGTGCACGTGTGTCCACACCACACCTCTGGACAGGAGAAGGTCATCTGGATGAATGAGTGAAGTCTTCTATTTATACAGCATCCTATATCTTCAGATTCAGAAGAGACAGAGTGAACAATGTATTCATGGAAACTCAGACACATTTTTCTCTTAAAAGCAGTTCCCTCATTTATTGACTTTTATTAGCTTGAATGTATTTTGAATTCACTTACATAAAATTCACTTTGAATTCTTTGAATTCACTTACATAAAGAAGTGAGTAAAATACACACAATTTTATGAAGACTTCATAGAGGAGACAGAAGAGATTTACCTCAGATATCCCACAGCCAACAATTTAAAAGAAAAGACAATTGACTTTTTTTTCCCCAAGTTCTTTCTTAGCCAGAGAAAGCTAAGAAGCTAGAGGGAAAGGAGTGTGTTCTTTCTTTCTTTCTTTCTTTCTTTCTTTCTTTCTTTCTTTCTTTCTTTCTTTCTTTCTTTCTTTCTTTCTTTCTTTCTTTTTCTTTCTTTCAAGTAGCATCACTGGCACCTCATTGATGTTTGTTCCCTTCCTCTCATTTTCCCTCAGAAATTTGAACTATCCCAGCCCTTTTGGAGGTTTGATTTCCCATCTCAAGAAACTTGTAAGCAGATTGCCAATAGAGACTAATCTTTCTGCGTGAAGAATTATTATACTAGGTCCTAAGAATTAAATATTGCTATTGTTTGTTATGTAACAACATGGGAAATATTCTTATTGTCATATCAGTGTGCAATAACATTATGCTATAACATGAGGAAGTTTTGTTTAAACATTTAGGACAATTTAAAAATAAAGATAAGCCACAGACTTCCATTATTTATACATTAGAGATCTATGTAGACCTAGTGCTCTATACTCTCCTGTGGAATGACTAATTATAATTAATAATTTAAAAATATTTTAAAAGCCTAGTATACAATGTTATAACTGTTTATCATTAATTGTTCTGAAAAGGAGAACAATTATAATAGTTGGTGGTCTATATTTCGGAAAAATTATAGCTGTAGTTGAGTATATTTCTCACAAAGAAGACATTTGATTAAAGTTATTCCACCTGGCACTGAGATTGCACCTTACATTGGTCATATAAATGATTTAAATGAAATAAATGCTTGATCAATTACAGTCCAACTGGGAAAGGAGAAACACTTTAGCCTTTTCAAATAAAGTAAGTTTAACACAAGAAATTTGTTATAAAGGGATAGATATAATAAAAAGGCAATAGGAAGTGGTGAGGCAACTTAAAGATTAGCAACAACAGGAAGATAACAGAAGAAATGATTCCAGCCTTAAGCTATATGGAAGGTGCCAGAAGTTAAGCACTGCTGGTTTAGAGCTGAGAACACAGCTGTTTAAAATCTTGAGCCATGGTGAAGGTATAACTGCTGCCAAACCCCATATGAAGCAGAGACAAAGAAGCAGGGAAAGAAATACTCTGGTTTATCCCTTTCTCCTCCCTTCCATTCTTCTACTAGTGATACCAATTAGTTGAAGTTACCATGAGGACAGAAGCAAAAGATCCTAGGAAATGTAGCTCCCTGTGATACAAGGCATAAGAAAGAAAGGGTAAGAAATGAATTTGAGCAAAAATAGAGTGCTGACCTGCATAAATGCTATTTTAATAATCTGTATTTCAGCTAATGAAAGACTAATAAAGCATAAATTTAGTGAAAAGCATTTAGAGGGACTTAGTCATAAACTCTTCCCAATGTCATTCACCACATTCACTCCTTCATCACATTCATCCTTATGCTTTCGCTCCCTTTCTTAAAAAAAGGCTGTCCTTCCTTAATCCAAATTTTATAAATCTACTTGTGCTCAGATGTTATCCTGCCCTAATTATATTCCATCTATTAGTCCATGTATCTTCCTCTAATACCTCACCTTTTCTTCTTTTTTTAAATCTAAGATGGTAAATATTTATGAACCCAACATCAGAGTACCTAAATACACAAAGCAAATACTAACAGAACTGAAAGAAGAAATAAACAGCAATACAGTAATAGTAGGAGACTTCAACTCTCAATTTTTAACATTGGATAGATCATCTAGACAAAAAAAAAATCAATGAGAAAGCAGTTGAGTTGAACAACACTATAGACAAAATGAACAAAATAAACAAACATTCCACCCAACAGCATGAAAATATACATTCTTCTTAAGTGCACACAGAAAATTTTCCAAGATATATATCATTTATCCTGGAGAATGTTCTGTGAGCACTTCAACATAGTTAAGGTCATATATTACAAGCCCAATGCTGACATAATACTCATTCATTAAAGATTAAAAGCTTTTATTCCAAAATCAAGAATAAGACAAAGATGCCCATTCTCATTGCCACTATTCAACATAATATGGATATCCTAGCCAGAGCATTTAGGCAAGAAAAATAAAAGGCATCCAAATAGGAAATAAAATTGTCCTTGTTTGCAGATCACTTAATTTTATATATAGAAAACCCTAAATACTCCACCATAAAAACTTTTAGAGCTAATAAACAAATTCAGTGAAGTTGAAGAATACAAAATGAACATACAAAAGTCAGTAGCATTTCTATATACTAACAACAAACTGAAGAAGAAATTAAAATAATTCCATTTACAATAGCATCAACAGAATAAAATGGAAATAAATTTAACCAAGGAGATGAAAAACCTATACAACAAAATTAATAATATAGAAAAACATAGGTTAAAAAAACTGAGGAAGACAGAGATAAATGTAAAGTATCCTACGTTCATGGATCAGAAGAATTAATATTGTTAAAGTACATCCAAAGTCACCTACAGATTCAATGTAATCCCTATCAAAATTTCAATGGCATTTTCAGAGAAAAAATCCTAAAATTCATATGGAACCATTAAACACCCTAAATAGCCAAAGCAATCCTGAGAAAGAAGAACAGAGATGGAAGCATCATATTTCCTAATCTCAAACTACATTACAAAATTATAGTAATCAAAACAATTTGGTACTAGCATAAAAATAGACATATAGGCCAATGGAAGAGAATAGGGAGCTGAGAAATAAACCCTCATATGCAGTCAACTAACGTTTGACAAGGGAGTCGAGAATACTCAATGAAGGAAATCTTTTTAATAAATGATATTGGGAAAACTGAATAACCACATGCAAAAAAATTAAACTGAATACTTACTTTATAACAGTCACAGAAATTAACTAAAAATATATTAAAGAGTTAAATATAAGACTTGAAACCATAAAAGTCCTAGAAGAAAGCATAGGAGAGAAATGTCTTGACATTGATCTTGGCAATGACTTTTTGGATATGACACCAAAGCACAAACAACAAAAGCAAAAATCAACAAATAGGAGTACATTGAACTAAAAAGCTTCTGTACAGCTAAAGAAACACCAAAACAAGAGGCAATCAATGAAATGGAAGAAATTATTTGCAAACCATATATCTGATAAGGGGTTAATATCCAAATATATTAAGAACTCATACAACTCAATAACAAAAAAAGAAAAAAAGTAATCCAATTAAAGAATGGGCAAAGGAGCTGAATAGACTTTTTTTTCCAAAGAAGATATCCAAATGGCTATCAGGTATGTGAAAAAGTGCTCAATAACAGTAATCATCAGGGAAATGCAAATCAAAACTACAATGAGATATCAACTCACATCTGTTAAAATGGGT
Source organism: Eidolon dupreanum (assembly GCA_028627145.1). Lineage (NCBI taxonomy): Eukaryota > Metazoa > Chordata > Mammalia > Chiroptera > Pteropodidae > Eidolon > Eidolon dupreanum. The sequence goes on along the minus strand of CM053510.1, from coordinate 59,269,248 downwards.
ATTATGAAAAAGACAGTAGATGACAAGTGTTGGTGAGTATGTGGAGAAAAGAGTACACTTCTGCACTGTTGGTGGCAATGTAAATTGGTGCAGCCATTATGGAAAAGAGTATAGAGTTTTCTCAAAAAATTAAAAAAAAACAAAACTACTATATGACCCAGTAATCCCACTTCTGAATATATATCTGAAGGAAATGAAATCAGCATCTCAAAGAGATAGCTGCACCCTCATGGTTATTGCAGATTTATTCATAATAGTAAAGACAAGGAAACAATTTAGGTATCTGTTAATGGATAAATGGACAAAGAAAATGTGATGTACACACACACCACACACACACACACACTTCTGCCATAAAAGAAGACAATACTGCCATTTGTGACAACATGGATGGGCTTTAAGGGCATCATGCTAAGTGAAATAAGTCAGACAGAGAAAGACAAATACCTTATGATCTCACTTTAATGTGGAATCTAAAACTCTAAAAAAGCCAAACACATAGAAAGAGTGTGGCATGATGGTTACCAGGTACTGAAGGGGAGGTGAAACAAGGAGATGTTGGTCAAACAGTACAGATCTTCAGTTGTCAGATGAATAAGTTCTTGGGGTCAAAGATACATCCTGGTTACTATAATTAAAAATACTGTATTGTATACTTGAAAGTTGCTGTAGAGTAGAGTTTAAATGATCTCACCATAACTGCAATCACAAAAGTACAAAATAATATGTGAGGTAAAATTTTTTTTTAATGAAATAAGTCTTACAGAGAAAGATAAATACCATATGGTTTCACTCATATGTGGAATATAAGGAAGAAAAAGAATAAACTAATGGAAAACAGACTCACAAATATAGAGGACAATCTGGTGACTGTCAGAGAGAGGTTGCTTGGGGGGCTGGGAGAAAGGGGTGAAAGGTTAAAAAGTACAAATTTGTAGTTGAGGTATGGTCATGGGGATGGGGAGCATGGCATAGGGAATGCAGTCAGCAGTAATGTAATGGCTATGTGTAGAACCAGAAGAGTGATAGAGTAATCAGGGGGATCATTTCATAAACTAAATAAATGCCTAACCAATGTACTATATACTTGAAACTAATAATAAAATAAAATAAAATAACATGTAAAAAATGTACTAACAAATCTTATTGTGGTAATTTTGCAATATGTACACATATCAAATCATCACATTGTATACCTTAAACTAACATACAGGAGTAACTTTACTCCTTTATTTGATTCTATTAAACTTTTCTTCTTTCACAGTCTCTCCTTGTCTCTGTGAGACAAGCTACTCTAAGTCTTCCTTTTTCTTCTTAAATAAGAAAAGGATAAAATTATTATTTTGTTGGGAAGGAGACAAGAGGGAGGCAAGGTACAGGAAATAATGGACAATCTTTCTCGGAAACATCCCAACATCCTCAATAATCATCCAGGGCAAACCTGTTTTGTTCCAACTAAATGGATACTAGTAGCTATGATATTCCTAGGGGAAAATGTCACATTTTTTTTGAAAAGGAAGGGAAATCTAACAAAAGAAATATATAGTTCCCAGTAGAATGGATGCTGTGAACTCCTACCCTCAGGTTTAGCTACAAACCAGCTACCATATACAAGCTGTCCTCATAATGCAATGAAGCTGAGCTGGGCATGATGCTGCCCCCATTAGTTGTTGTAAAAGGTCTTATATAGCTTCATACCAAAGGGTTAGATTATGGGAAGGAATAAATTTCTTTAATGTGAGTTTTAGCAACACCAACAATTGGCCACTTCCGTGCAAGTCAGTCTTCTCAGGGCTTTGGGTTCCAGAATTTCTCTCTCCTAGGTCTTTGGACTCGGTCAGGCATCTTGTACTGTACTCAAGCCAACTGGCTGGTACTTGCATTCCTTTCTCATTCCTGCCCAGCTTTGTTTCTTTGGACTGAGCTCTGTTTTGAACAGTTCATGGTTCATTTCAGAAAGAGATTATCCAGGACATGTCTCTGCTGTCTGGTTGCCATGTCTTTCTCTTCTCTCCCCTCCTGAAGTCAAATCTTTGCTCTGTTTCTTGAACTTGCAGCTTTGCTATCTGATGTGAGCCCTGGTAGCTACTCTTTCCTAGGACCAAACATTTCTATCCATGGTGATGCATCCCCACTTCTGCTAATTTTCATCTCCCTCATAAGCCTTCCTAGGATGAAAGAACATGACTGGGAACAAGCAATTGAAATGAAGCATGTTCCTTGAAGACAGGTTTTCTGTGGCTGAATACTCCTCATAGAATTACTTGGTTAATCAGTATTATTGAGCCTGTATCCACATTATTCCCAACTGTGCTGAACACAATAGAGGAGACACAATAAGGATACTCATAGACCCAGACTCTAAATAGTTTATGATCTAATGAATAGATGAATAAATAAGTGAAAATGAGTGAAAAGTAATTGGATCTTAGCTCCAGTCTGGACTCTGTCACTAACTGTGTGACTTTGAGGTTTAGAGAGATGAAGCATTTTCCTTTCTTATAGCAATGCAAATATAAAACTCACCCCTTTGGATTGTTGTGAGGATTAAATAAGAATGTGAATGTAAAAATATGGTGCCTGACAGACAGACACACAATAAAATACTCCCATTATTTGAGCATGGCATCAGTAAGGGTCTAATCAGGTAAACAGAAACCACTTTGAGGACAGAAAATGTAATGCTCACAATTAGCTGTCTAGGTTGGTAGAAAACCTGCAAAGACCACAGAGGAGAGAGTTGAGGCAGCCCAGAGATTAGCAGCAGGAGGAAGCCGCTATCATCCTTAGACTGGAGGAAGAAAAGACTCTGAGTTAAAATCAAGGTCACCCAGTGAGAGATTGAACTACATTAGGCACATTGAGCAGGAGCTGGAGTCACAGAAGAGCTGCCATGAATGCTGGAGAAGGAGCCTTTGGCACAGAGAAAGGGAAAGAAATAACCTGGTTTCTCCTTTCCTACTGCCCCCCAATCTTCAGGGAATGCTTCCCATTAATTGAGTCTAGCTAGAAGCCAGCTTATTTGAAACTTGAAATACAGGTTCATCTCTATTTCCCAGCTCCTTCCTGCAAATACAGGCACATATGAACAAGGGTTATACAAAGATTTAAGGGCAGGTACCCCTGGCATTGGTACAAACACTTGCTGTGGGTATGTGTGTGTTGGGTGGGATGTAGTATGTGTGCTAGAGAGAGAAATGTCATAGCTGGGGGTGACAGAAGGTCATGTGGGAGTCTTAGGGAGAGTAAGTCTAGGCCAGTAGCCAGTGATCTTATTTAGGAAAACCAGATTGAAAAGATGCTGGTTGCTGAGAAAGAGCAGTGCCAGAATAAGTGCAGAATCTATGCCATTGATTGCATTTTAGAGCCAAATAGATTAAGTACTTAAAATTTAAATGATAACTATTCTTAATAATCTACCTGCTGGTCTTATCTGTGCAGTAAGAATCTAAAATCTATTTTTTTAAGAGCAGTTTTAGGTTCTAAAACCCATACTTTATATGGGAGTAATATATTGAATGCAAAGGATACTCTCAAGAATTTTCATGATTTAGTCATTATTAAAATATACCTGGCTTTACTCAGTAAATATAAAATAGGATTAATTATCATTTTAATTAAAAGATTATTTACAGAGCTTTTTACAGTATAGAGTTCAGTTTTATTTCTAATGTATTTTCTTAGATGTCTCTGCATAATATAAATCTGGTATCTCAAATGGCAGATTATGAAATGGAAAAATATAAAAGTTTCTTACTGCACAATAAATTGGTGGTGGTGAGTTTCATACTGAAGAGTTTCTGTTACACTATAGTGTCTTTTTTTAATATTTTTATTGCTCACCCACTAGGTGCTGAGCTCCTTGAGAAAGGATGTATCTATTTATCTTTTGAACCAAGTACCTAGCACAATGTCTGGCATATAGCAGACACCAAGTACATGTTTGCTGATTTGCTATTATTAAGTTAACTGCAGAATATTTTTACGAATGAAGCCACAAGAGAATAGTGTTTCTGTTTCTTCTATTTCTCTGATGAATTATCCGAATGGGATTTGAAACAGTGCTTCTGACACAGGGCAGATTCATGTGCCCTCTCATACTCTCTGACACATATTCAGATTTCATAGGAAATTAGTCTCTAGTCATGTGAAATTAGCTTCTCTGAACCTCAGCTTTCATGTTTGTAACATGAGTTACCCACAGTTGCATTCAGAATGTTGTGAAGGTAAAAGAAAATTACATGACTGGAAGTGAATAGTAATTATTAAGCACCTAATATGAGGTTGCCACTGTGTCACTCAGCCATTAATCTGCTAGAACACTAGTTATTCTTAGTGGGGTTACACTTTGGATTGCTTTCCTCATGGTGATATGGAAGCTACAGAGTTAACTTCAAGGAAGTTAGCTAGGTGTACTTCAACTGCTTAGCAAATTTATCATCACTAAATGCCTTTATTAATAATTCTTTTCTTCCATTTATTTCCCATAAAACAGAGTCTTACCTGTTCTTCCTCTAAAATATATCTTACATCTCATCACTACTTTCTATTCCCTTAGGCATCATATAACTATAGCTCTTACCCCAAGCTGGATTAGTGCAATAATTTCTTCACCAACTCTTCAACACCTGTATTTCTGTCCTTCCATTTACACACATCTACTAGACTCATCTTACTGACTCATCTGCTCCCCACCTGACTTTGGTTAGAATTATGGTTATAAAACTGGGATTTCAAAGAGTATTTCCAGCTTCAAAAACAAAATGAAATAAAAGCTAAAAACTATTTTTACTTTTTTATTTAACATTTTTTATGCAATGGTTTTGACAATAGCAGGATAGGCTTCTTTCAGCATATAAAATATTACATCAATTTAATATTTTTAGTTTAATGTAAAATCCATTAGATCATGTCCTTACTTTTATCTCCTAATTGGGATCATTAAAAATTTTACTATGGAGTAGGATTCAGAAACAATAATATATATATCTTCTTTAACAGGTGTTTGGAACCAAGAGCAATCTCTAAAACCAAGCCCCAGTAAGTCATTGAGGAAGATGAGGGGAAAGGCAGGATAAGGGAAGGAAATAATTTCTCCCATAAACTCTACTGAACTATTCCCTTTATACTCTTCCTCCTTCCCCACTTCTCTAAATTAACAAAATGTCCCATTGCGACACTCACCCACTGCTGCTGGGAAGCTTTCCATCCCTCACTGTTCCAGCCTAGCCCATCACTTGGATGAGGTAAACAAATATGGAAAGGCCGTGTATCCCAGATCATTAGCTGTGAACTCATATAGCTCTGTGCTAGAAATCTGAGGTCTCCTGCCTAACTGTCTGATAGGCAAGTTTCTTAAAATACCAGGATAAAAATGTCTAGTGCATACAGTTCCTGATATATAATGATTGCTCAATAATTGGTAGCTCTTGTATTATAACTTTATTTTAGGACATAAGAACAGGAATAGTAAAGGTGAAAGTATTGTTTTAAAGCTTTTTTCAGGTGCTTAGTCATGTACAAAATAGAATTAAAGATTCTGAGTCACTATCATTACTTCCTATCTCTTGAACCGTTTTGTTGCTACTCACTTTGTCTACTATTGTACAGAGCAGAAACTGTATGTCCTCTTACCAATAGGTAGAAAATGAGTTCCTGATTTTTCCTAACATCTGTTAATTGTCATCAGAGCTCTGACTTGTTAATGGGATAAATCATGTTATTTCAGAGAAACAAAAATTAATCTAAACTACTACTTTAAGTATTAATTCTGCATATATGAAAGGGAAAACCAAGGAGGGTGGGAGGTGATAAACGCAGGAAATAAGGATGATAGGACTAGTGGGGGAACATCCAATAAGTCCACAGAAAGAGGCTCCAAGGAAACCGGTTCTGCTAAGCCCAATAGTAAAGGTCACCCTTGCTTATTTTTGCTGCTTAGGGGAAAGAAAAGAGGTAGACTTAAATATATTTAAGGGCTTAAAACAGAACGGAGTTGAGACTGTCTGGGTTATCTGACTGCTGGACTTTTTCAGTTCTGCTGGATACTAAACAGAGTCTATCTGTGTGAGGTACTCAGAACCCATGCTGAGAAAACAGACAGAGGACATAGAACCACGAAGACTCTGTAGAAAACAAACTAAATATAAGAGAGCTGGTATGTAGGGTTTATGACCTGTCATATGTAAATATCACCTGTAAATGTCATAGAACAAGGTAAATCCTGAGTTTCCCATCAAGTTAGTTTAACTCTCTTCCTGAAAAATTTGTGAATATGTGAACTTCTGACACAAAATCTAAGAAAATGAGCTTTGATACATTGAAACATAGCACTAAATTTCTATTTAAAACATTTTAGAGTGAAGGAGTTTTATCTAATATAATTGATCAAGACTGATTGGTCTAATATTTAATTTGATGTATTTATATAACAGCACATTTCTTTAAATGTGTATGCGTGTCCCATACATTATTAAAGTGATTGACAGTGAAGAGTGGATGGTAAGAGATATATTGGTAACTCATTCTCTCACCAGCAGGAAAACCTGCCAAGTATAAAATACAAGTCTCAAGTCTCAGAAAAAAGAGGTGGAGTGAAGGCCAATCACTTAGATCAGATCATGGGCTGAACTGAGATAGCTCCCACCTATGTGCTTCACTCTCCTGGAACTCTACATCCTTTGGATGAGCAATGGAATTCTAGGTTAAACCCAGAAAGAATGAAAGTGAGAGACTACAAATAGAAGGAAACACAGAACTGTAAATACCTTAGAACAGTGCACTGGAAGCAAGTGAGTTTTAAGACCCCAAAGAAGTTGTGGGTAATGCAGAAAGGCAGGATAGGATTAGAAAACATTCGTGATGTGCTTCGCGCTGCTGTGGATGGTTCTTCTTGGTGACTGAAAAGTACCCTTATAGGTTGTTCTCCATCACCTTTGGTCTGGAAGAGTGATCTCACTAGACACCCATCCCTGCTTATGAGCCAGTGAAGATCACCGTGAAATCTCTTTCATCTGGAATCATAGCATATATTAGCATGCAAATATTTATTTATGAAGAGAACACATAAAAAAAACCTAAGCTGGAGGACTACAAAATAAAAATTTGATAGGAAGTTTCTGAGAGAGTTTTATATTAACAAAATGGGGACTTGAGGCTGTTATCAAGGTAAATTAGAACATCAAATTCTCTTATTAAGTACCCATATATAATTGAAAATAAAGTTTATAAATATTTTTTATTTTTAAAATGTTTTCTTTATTATTATTTTCTTTTCCCCAAAACAATAAATATTTATTACCAGGAAATAAGAAAATACAAAACAAAACCCATGATTCCATTCACCCGGGAATATCCACTGTAATGCTTGAGTGTACATAAAGTTAACTTTTAAACAATTAATTTGTTTTATTTTTACTAAGATTAAAAGTCAATCATGCTTATTATAGACAGTTTAAGGAATATAGGAAGTTACAAAGAAGTAGGTAATTTACCATCCAAGGACAGCCATTGATAACATTTTAATATGTTTTCAAATCTTTTTTAGTAAATATTTTATGTAATTAATATCATACCATCTACACTTAAATTTACACTTAAATTGCTATCTAATAGTTCTTCTGTTATTATAAGCTTTTCATAATTATTATATTTAATCACTACAAAAAACTGCAATCTGTATTTGCTACAATGTGTCTTGAATTTCTAATTGTAAAATAATAAATATATATAAAAATAATACCAACATTACTAGATTGTTGTGAGAATTAAACAGCTTAAATGAGTTGATGAGTAAAAATTTTTTATTTGTAGTTGGTTTATTTATCAATTTTATTTTGCTCAAAAGGATTTAACGTAAGTGTAGAAATGAGCACTGGAAAACATTCTTAGCTTAGATCATACCATTTTAGTATTACAGAGGTCTTACAAATAAAATAATTCAACATTTTCACTTTGCAGTGGAGAGAAAAAAAAAACCCCAAAGATGAAAGAGACTTAGTCAAAGTCGCATAACCCATTCATTTATTCCTATGTATTTATGGTCTACAGTGTCTCAGGCATGTGCACCAGACAGTGACAAAGTCAGGACAAGAACCCAGGTATTCTCTGCCCCAATCCAGTGGCCTTACTTTAGATGCTGGATAGACCACGGAGCTCACAAATTCTTCCATCTTCTTCAGAGGAAAATAGTGCCAAGTAGTTCTTTTAGGCAACGAGAATCAAATATTTGAAATCTGTCTCTCTGGCTTTGTATCAAGTCAAAGGAAACCTACACCAGATTGCTACAATTCAATGTGAAATGTTCTGACATTATCAGATTTGCTCTTTGGCAAAAAATAGATACGAGGAGAAAATAGGTGGGTCACTCAAGCTTTGTTGCTCAGTTTGGAGAGCACTAGGCCTAGATTGCCTATGTGGAGACGAGGCAATTTCCTGAGCAACCTGCATTCCTGTTATACTTGCCATGAATCCAGGAATGAAACAAACAGTGTACTGCGTCAAGGACTGAAGGATATAAAGAACCTGCATAGGTATGTTCAGTAGGAAAGGTCACAGATTGAAGGAAAGGTGTACAATATGAAGTTGGAGGATTAAAAAAAAATTGGAAGAAATAACATGTAAGGATTTTGAGCCACAATAAAGAATTAGAATTTATTTTGCAAAAGAAGAACAAGAACAGTTTATAGCTTGAAAAGATCTCTCAGTAAAACCTAATACAATATATAACAAAATTTAGCTTTGAACTTCTATAATATATTAATCAAATGTTATTGACTCCATGTGGAAAAGATGGAATTACATTAAATTTAAAATTAAGATGGAAAAGCAAAAATGTATTCAAAGTGACCAAACATTAGAGAGTTAAAGAGAGAGATTTTGATGGGTCTTGTGACCTCATCTCCCCAAAAAGTTCCTTTGGGATCCAGCTTCAGATTTTTATAATAATGTATACAAAATTTCAGCAGTGTATCAGTGAGAATTTAGAAAAACATTTTCAGGGGAGAAACTATGAAGTTATGTATTAAGTTAAAATATTATCAAATAAGCTTAATTTATGACAGGTAATATATCTTCTCTCTACAGCAATTGATGGGGCCGTACTTAGCAATGAAGATCAAAGAAGGTGGAGAATAAAAGAGTTCACACTACCTCTTGTATTAAAAACTTGGGTGATTATTCTCTAAGGCTTCTATTAAATTCCTTTTGAAGATAAACTCTATGCCCCCCAAACTGGGCAATCCAGATGAAAAGAATCAATTGCTTGAAAGATATAATTTCCATCACATAAGAATAAATTGACAATCTGAATAGGACTGTATCTATTAAAAATTTGATAAATAATTTTAGTTAATTAATTAATTTTTCCTTTTTTAAAAAATTGTTATTTTGTCTATTTTTTTCTTTTCTTTTTTCCTTAACATTTTATTTTTTTATTTTCCCTTTCCCCTCTCCCCCTCCTTTCTAGTAACCACTAGTCCATTGTCGATGTCCATGAGTCTCTGTTTGTTCGCCCCATTCATTTGTTGCTTTTAGGTTTATATCCCATATAATCATATACTTTTCAACCTTTATTGTCTGGCTTATTTCACTTAGCATGTTTATCTTGAAGTCCATCCATGTTGTTGCAAATGGCAGTATTTCATCTCTTCTTATAGCTGAGTAATATTCCATTGTATATATGTACCAAAGCTTCTTTAGTCAATCACCTATCGTAGGACACTTCAGTTGCTTCCATGTCCTGGCCACTGTAAATAGTGCTGCTATGAACATCGGTATGCAAATATCTTTTCGAATATGAGTTTTCAAATCTTTGAGGTAAATACCCAGTAGAGGGAT
>CM053510.1:59081532-59259311 GCA_028627145.1 Eidolon dupreanum | reverse complement strand
TGGCCGTACCACCAGCAGTGTATGAGGGTTCCTTTTTCTCCATACCCTCTCTAACATTTGTTATTACTTGTCCTGTTTATTATAGCCATTCTAACGGGTGTGAAATGGTATCTCATTGTGGTTTTGATTTGCATTTCCCTAATAGCTAGTGATATTGAACATGATTTCATATATTTGTTGGCCATTTGTGTGTCCTCTAGGGAGAAGTGTCTGTTCAGGTCCTCTGCCTATTTTTTGATTGGATCGTTTTTTTTTTTTTTTTTTTTTGTTGTTGTTGTTGTTATTGAGTCATATGAGTTCTTTGTATATTTTGGATATTAAGCCCTTATTGGAAGCGTTGCTTGCAAATATATTTTCCCATTTGGATGGTTGTCTCTTTACCTTGTTGACAATTTCTTTTACTGAGCAGAAGCTTTTTAGTTTGATATAGATCCACTTATTTATTTTGCTCTTATTTCCTTGCCTTTGAGGTCAAATTCATAAAATCCTCTTTAAGTCCAAGGTCCTTGAGTTTTCTTCTTATGTTTTCTTCCATGCATTTTATTGTTTCAGGTCTTATATTCATGTCCTTAACCCATTTTGAATTAATTTTGGTGTGTGATGATAGATAAGAGTCTAGTTCATTCTTTTGCAGGTGGCTTTCTAATTTTCCCAGTACCACTTATTAAAGAGGCTTTCCTTTCTCCTCTGTATATTTTTGGTATTTTTGTCAAAAACTATTTGCCTATTTAAATGTGGGTTTATTTCTGGACTCTCAATTCTATTCCACTTGTCTGTGTGTTTATTTTTCTGTCAATATCATGCCATTTTGATTACTGTCACTTTGTATTATAATTTGAAATCAGGCAGAGCAATAACTTCAGCCTTGTTCTTTTTTCTCAGGATGGCTTTGGCAATTCGGGGTCCTTTGTAGTTCCATACAAATCTGATGATTTTTTATTCTATTTCTTTAAAAAATGCTGATGAGATTTTGATAAGGATTGCATTAAATCTGTATAATGCTTTAGATAATAAGGTCATTTTAACTATTTTGATTCTTCCAATCCAAAAACACAAAATATCTTTCCATTTCTTTGTATTCTTTGATTTCTTTTAATAGGGTCTTGTAGTTTTCATTATATAGGTCATTCACATGTTTTGTTAGATTTATTCCTAGGTATTTTGTTGTTGTTGCAATGGGAAAAGAAATTATTTTTTCCACTTGTTTTTCTGACACTTCATTATTAGAGCATAGAAATGCTAAGTAGGGATTTTTCAACGTTGATTTTGTATCCAGAAATTTTTGTATTTGCTTATTGTTTCTAGTAGTGTTCTCGTTGATTCTTCAGGGTTTTCTATGTAGAGAATCATGTCATAGACAAATAGTGACAGTTTGACTTCTTTGTTTCCTATTTGGATGCCTTTTATATCTTTCTCTGCCTGATTGCACTCCCTAGGACCTCCAATGTTATATTGAATAACAGTGGTGATAGTGGACAGCCTTGCCTTATTCCTGATCTTAGAGGGAAGGTTTTTAGTTTTTCACCATTAAGTATAATGTTGGCTGAGGGTTTGTCATATATGGCCTTTTTTTGTTAAGGTACTTTCCTTCTATACTAATTTTGTTAAGTGTTTTGATCATAAATGGGTGCTATATCTTGTCAAAAGCTTTTCCCGCATCTATTGATATGATCATATAATTCTTATGTTTTAATTTGTTTATGTGGTGTATCACATTAATTGATTTGCATATGTTCAACCATCCCTGTGGCCCTGGGATGAAGCCCACTTAATCGTGGTGTATAATCTTTTTAACATGTTGCTGTATTCAGTTCGCTAGTATCTTATTTTGAATTTTTGCATCTGTGTTCATGAGAAATATTGTTCTATAGTTTGTGTGTGTGTGTGTGTGTGTGTGTGTGTGTGTGTGTGTATTTTCTTTACCGGGCTTTTGTATCAGGGTGATACTGGCCTCATAAAATGAGTTGGGAAGTATTGCCTCCTCTTCGATTTTTTGAAAGAGTTTGAGGAGAATAGTTATTAAATCTTCTTTGAATGTTTGGTAGAATTCACTGGTGAAGGAATCTGGTCCTGGACTTTTACTTTTTGGTAGGTTTTTGATTGTTTCAATTTCCATAATGCTGATTAGTCTATTTAGATTTTCCAGTTCTTCTTGATTCAGTCTAGAAAGGTTGTATTTTTCTAAGTACTGGTCCATTCCTTCTAGGTTATTAAATTTGGTTTTATATGCTTTTTATAGTATTTTTGAATGATCCTTTGTGTTTCTGCAATGCCAGTTGTAATTTCCCCTCTTTCATCCCTGATTTTGTTCATTGGTGTCCTTTTTTTTTCTTTAGTGAGGTTAGCCAGGATTTTGTCAATTTTATTAACCTTCTCAAAGAACCAACTCTTTGTTGCATTTATTTTTTCTATATTTTTGTTTGTTTTCAATTTCATTTATTTCTGCTCTAATTTTGATGATTTCTTTCCTTCTGCTGACTTTAGGCTTCATTTGTTCTTCCTTTTCTAGTTTTTTAAGATGAAATGTTAGGTTGTTTATATGGCCTCGTTCTTGGTTTTGGTGGTAGGCCTGTATTAATATGAAGTTTCCTTATTATCACTTTTGCCGTGTCCCACAAGTTTTGATATGTTGTGCTATCATTATCATTTGTTTCTATGTATCTCTTGATCTCTCTTTTATTTCTTCTCTGACCCAGTTATTCTTCAGTAGTATGTTGTTTAATCTTTATGTATTTGTGGTTCTTTCTACTTTCTTTTTACATTTGCTAGTTTCAAAGCATCATGGTCAGAGAATATGGTTGGTATGATTTCAACCCTCTTATATTCATTGAGACTATCATGTTTCCCAGTATGTGGTCAATCCTTGAGAATGTTCCATGTGCACTGGAGAAAAATGTATAAGTAGCTGTTTTGGGATGGAAGGCTCTGTATATGTCAATTATGTCCAGTTGGTCTAAGGTGTCATTTAAGGATATTATTTCTTTATTGATTTTCTGTTTGGATGATCTGTCCATATCTGACAGTGGGGTATTTAGGTCCCCTAGTATGATAGTGTTTTGGTCTGTTTCTCCCTTTAATTCTGTTAGTAATTGCTTTTATATTTTGGGCCTCTCTGATTGGAAGCATAGGTATTAATGTGTTATGTCTTCATGGCGCATGATTCCCTTTATCATTATGAAGTGTCCCTTGTATCTTTCTTTTCCTTTTTTATTTTGAAGTCTATTTTATCTGATATTAGTATCATTACTCTCACTTTTCTCTGAAAGCCATTTGCTTGAAACATCATTTTTCACCCTTTCACTTTGAGTCTATATTTGTCTTTGGAACTGAGATGTGTCTCCTGGAGGCAGCATATGGTTGGCTTTTGTTTTTTGATCCAATCTGCAACTCTGTGTCTTTTTATTGATGAGTTCAGCCCATTTACATTTAGGGTGATTATTGAAATATGAGGTCTTCTTATGACTATTTTATCTTTTGCTTTCTGGTGGCTCGGTGTTTCCATTGCTTTTTTGTCCTTGTGTCTCTGTTTTCTTTATTTTGGTTGGCTTTTGTGTGTTTTCCCTCTAGTCCTTCTTGTTTTATGTTATATACTTCAGTTCTAAATCTTTGGTGTGTGGTTACCATTAAGAATATGTAAAGGATACTTATATATATATATACAGTCGTCCATTTTCTTTTGTGTGCGCCTTATTACCTTTCCCCTTTGTGAATTTGGATATTTGACTCCTCCCCTTTTTGGTCATTGTTATCTCAATTTGTCCTTATGTATGCTGAATGTTCATTACTATCTTGCTATAGCAAATCTCTTTTTATTTTAAGTTATAACGCCCTGTTCTTAGTAAGGGTTGCAGTCCTCTACCTCTACCAGTCTGCTAATCACCTTACTAATCATGCATTTTTTTTTTTGTCATTTTGTCTTAGGTGAGCTGACCTCTTTCAGTATTTCCTGTAGTGCAGGACTCGTAGTGGAGAATTCTCTCAATTTATCTATGTCAAAAAAAGGTTTTATGTTTCCTTCATATCTAAAGGAGAGCTTAGCTGGATACATTATTCTTGGCTGGTAGTTCCTTTTACTTAATAGTTTGAATATTTGATTCCACTCCTTTCTGGCTTATAAAGTTTGTGCTGGGAAGTCCGTCGATAACCTAATGGGTTTTCTTTTATAGGTTACTATCTTCTTTTCCCTGGCTGCCCTGAGAATCCTGTCTTTGTCATTGATTTTTGTTAACTTTTATATGATATGTCTTGGTAAAGGTTTTTTTGGGTTGAGATAATTAGGTGTTCTGTTGACTTCTTGAATTCTGAGCTCCCGCTCATTCCTTAGACTTGAGAAATTCTCATCCACTCTTTGCCCGAAAATGCTTTCTAGTCTCTGCTCCTTTTCCTCCCCTTTGAGAATGCCTATTATTTTTATGTTTCTTCTCCTGATGGTATCAGCTAGTTCTTGTATTTCTCTTTCATTATTTTTCATTCTTCAGTTTCTTTCTTTTTCTTTCTGATTTATTTCTAGATTTCTGTCTTCGATATCACTGATCCTTTCCTCCATTTGGTCAATTCTATTTCCCAAGCTTGTTATTTTGTTTTTCAACTCTTGCAGTGTGTTCTTTATCTCCAGAAGTTCTATTCAGTTCTTTTTGAGGGTTTCAATTTCCTTGCTAAAGAACTCATTCTGCTCATCTAGTTGTTTTTTTAACTCCAGAAATTGATATGACTTGTTTTGGAACTCTCTGAGTTTTTTCAGAAATACCTTCCTGAATTCTCTGTCATTTAAGTTGCATAGTTTTATGTCTGTAAGCTTATTTTCTGGAGATTTTTCTCTTTCTTTCTGAGATGCCTTGTCACCTTGATTGTTCATGGTGTTCTATGCATCATTTCTCTTTCTGGGCATTAATGGAAGTGTGTTCTGCTTCCTCCCCCCCCTCCAAAAAAAAAGAAGATTTATTAAATAATGGTCTCTAGCCTGTTGCAAATAAGGTGTTTTTCTTTTGGTTTCCAGTAGATGGTGTCTAAGCCTCTTGGATCTCTGCTTTATATAAAGTGTTAATAATGTCTTTTTTTTCCTTATAGATGTTTAATCATGCTTGCTACCATCAGTCTCAGTTCCTGTCAGTATTAGTGATAGTTTTGGTAGCATTTGCTCAGATTCTCCTGTGGCTCTGCGTCATTTGTCTCAGAGGGTATGGTCGGGGAGGTGCCCTCTGGGTTGGGGGTTAGAGGCTGCAGCTCAGCCTCAGTTTTGCAATCGCGGCTGATAAAAATCAACTGTTGTACCTCTGCTATCCCCACTTTTCTGCTGTGCCTGTTTCTCTGCCTTCTGCCCTGATGATTGGACACTGCCGCCAACTGCATGGAGCTCACAGCACTCTCAGGCTATTCCTGCTCAGGGTACTCCTGCTCAGGGTACTCCCTGCTCCTTCTCCTCTCCCCCTCCTCCTATAGGGAGCTCTGGTGGCTGGGAGAGGCAGCTTCTTTATTTCTCTCAGTCCACCACCTGGCACCCGGGGTTCTGACCTGTAGTAGCCCTTATGCATAGATCCGACGCTCAGATGTGCTGGTTTGCAATTTGATGTTTTTTGTTGAGTTTTAGGTGTTCAGCTTACTGTTGTTTCAAGGTGAGAGATCTGGGAACATCTCTCATGCCTCCACTAGTCCATTGCCCATGTCCTTGAGTTTCTGTTTGTTAGTCCTGTTAATTTGTTGCTTTTAGTTTTATATACCACATATAAATGATATCATGTGATTTTCAACCTTTTCTGTCTGGCTTATTTCGCTTAATATGATTATTTCAAGGTCAATCCATGTTGTTGCAAATGGCAGTATTTTATCTCTTTTTATGGATGAGTAATATTCCATTGTATATATGTACCACAGCTTTTTTAGCCAATCATCTATCGTAGGATGCTTTGGTTGCTTCCATGTCCTGGCCACTGTGTATAATGCTGCTGTGAACATCAGTGTACAAATATTTTTCCGGTTATGAGTTTTCAAGTTTCTGAGATTAATACCCAGTAGAGGGATTGCTGGATTATATGGTAGGTCAATTCTTAGTTTTTTTGCGGAACCTCCATACTGTTTTCCATGAAAATTTGATAAACAATTAATAACCTTTCAAAATAGAGTTTACTAGGTCCAGATGGGTTCACTGATAAATTCTATCTAACACTTGATAAATTATACTAATTATCTACAATCTCTTTCAGAAAACTGTAGACAAACCCAGACAAAGACATTATAAGAAAACTACAGACTAACATTTTTTATGAACATATATAAAAAATCTTACAACAAAATAATAGCAAATCAAATCCAACAATGTATAATTAGAATTATATACCAGAACCCAGTGGTAATCTTGAGTATGTAAGGCTAGTTCAAGTTTCAAAAATTATTACTGCAATCCATCACTGGCTGAAGTAAGAAAATCACATGATTATATCAATAGATGCAGAGAAGGTATTTCACAAAGTCTAACATCCATTTTTTGATAAGTAGGAATTATAGAATGGATAATAAAACAAGATCCAATAATAAACTGTTTAAAAGAGACTCACTTTAGCTTTAAGGACACACATAAATTGAAAATGAAGGGGTAGGAGAAGATATTCCAAGCAAATGGTGACCAAACAAGAGAAGGGTGGTCATACTTGTAAAAAATAGACTTTAAGTAAAATAGTCACAAAAGATAAAGAAAGTCATTATATAATAAAAAATGGTAAATTCATCACAATGATATAATAATTGTAAATATTCACACTCAACACAACCTAAATATTTAAAACAAACATTAGCAGCATTGAAGATAGAAAAAAATAACAGTACAATACAAGTAAGGGATTTCAATACCCCGTTTTCAACATTGGATAGTTTATTTAGACAAAAAATCAATATGGAAACTACAGACCTGAATAACACTATAGACAAATGGACCTAACATATATAGAGCCTTCCATTCAACAGCACCAGGATACACATTCTTTTTTAGTGCACATAGAACATTTCCAGGATAGCTCATATGTTAGACCAAAAAACAAGTCTTAAAATTAAGAAGATTGAAATTTTATCAAGTATCTTTCTGACCACAGCAGTATGAAATAGAAATCAATAATTAGATAAAAACTGGAAAATGTACAAATATGTGAAAATTAAACAAAATCTCTTATATAACCAATGAGTCAAAGAAGAAATCAAAAAGAAATAAAAAATACCTTACTACAAATGAAAATGAAAACGAAACATACCAATGCTTATGGGATGCATCAAAAGTAGTTTTAAGAGGATAATTTATAGCTATAAATGCCTATGTTAAGAAGAAAAAATCTCAAATAAACCACCTAATCTTCTACCTCAAAGAACTAGAAAAAGAACAAACTAAACCCAAAGTTAGAAAGAAGGAAAAATGAAGACTAGGGTAGAAATACATAAAATAGAAAAATAGAGAAATAATAGAAAGATCAACAAAACTATAGTGGGTTTAAAAAAAAATAAACAAAATAAAAGTTAGCTAGACTAACCAAGAAAAAAAGAGAGGACTCATAAATAAAATTATAAATGAAAGAAGAGATGTTACAATTGATATCACAGAAATACAAAGGATCATAAGAGACTGTTATGAACAATTTTACTCCAACAAATTGTACAATATAGAAGAAATTGATCAATTCCTAGAAACATACAACCTACCAAGTCTGAATTATAATGAAATAGAAAATCTGAACATACTAATAAGAAGATTGAATCAGTAATAGTGTAAAAACAAATGAGCAAAGAAAAAAACCAACGATACAACAAAGAATACGAAAAACTTCTTAAGCAAGAGGCTTCGCTGGAGAATTCTATGAAACATTTAAAAAATTAATGCCAATCTTTCTGAAACTCTTCTAAAAAATTGAAGAGGAGGAAACACTCCTAAATTCATTCTGTGAGGTCAGCTTTGCCCTGATACTATTACCAGATACACTGATACTAAAGCTAGATGAGGACACTACAAGAAAAGAAAACTACAGGCCAGTATTCTGGATGGATGTAGATACAACGACTCTCAACAAAGTATTAGCATACATGCAATGGAATATTATTTAGCTTTTAAACGGAAAGAAAATCTGACACATACTACAAAATGGGTGAACCTTATGTACATTATGCTGAGTGCAATAAGCCATACACAAAAGGACATTGTCTGATTCTATTTATATGAGGTACCTAGAGTTGTCAAACTCATAGAGATAGAAAGTAGAATAGTGGTTGCCAGGGGCTGGGAGTTGGGGATGGGAGTATTGTTTAATTGGCATGCAGTTTTACTTTTGCAAGGTGAAGAGTTCTGGAGATGGATGGTGGTGATGGTTGCCTGAGACAGGATGGTTAGAGTGGACTGGAGTTGATTATTTACTTTCTTCTATGTGGAAGGCTAATGGGGGCTGGGATTGGGCATTTCCCTCACACCAGTTAGGCTCTGATAAAACACCAGCAGGTTAATCTCTGGTTAACTAGTTTCTCCTGAGGGTAGACATTATTAAGAAGAACAGAACATTCCGGCATATTTCAAAATGGTTTCTTTTCCCCGTCCCTTGCAAGAAGCACTGGGGAATTTTTCTCTGATATTCACTAGAACCTGGTAGAGTTTCAGGAGGTAAAATCTGCAAAAGTGTGGGGGCCCGCTGCTGACTGGATTCCTGGAGCTTTTATCTCTCAGACTTGCTCAGACTGCCTCCAGCAATTTGTTAATTACAGTTCAGATTTTTCTATGAAGGTTTCTGCTATAGTGAGTTGTGATTCTCTGGTAGTTTGCCCTGTGCCCTCACTTCTCCTACGGATCAAAGAAAAATTGTTGATTTTTTAGTTTGCTCAGCCTTTTACTTGTTATTAAGAAGTGGTGACTTCTAAGCTCCTTACATGTTAGATCAGAAACGGGCAGTCTCAATATGTTAAAAAAACATAAATTGGATAAGTAATGTTGGACTAAAAACCATTCGAACTTGGATTTGAGAAAGTAATCAGAGTTATACAGATAGATATAATTGAAAATAATTTTTCCGAAACTGAATAAAATCAGATTCTTTGTCTAACTGACAGATGTTTTATTTACTCATGGAGTTGACGTCCCTATGTATTTCCACTGCCTGTAGCAAGAGGCGGTAGTCACCCTGGAGAGGGACCACTGGAGAAAATGTTGTGTTATAAAAATAAACTTTCTGCCTTTTTATTTTTTCTGTGACTGACAGAAACTGAGTTATCTTTGGAACATAAAGCCTTTTAAAATGTATTTCAGGAATATCTTGGTATCATTCATCTGGGAAAAAAACAAATTTTCTTTCTTCATATTTCCCTCCAATTCCCAGGAGCCTTTTAGGACAAAATCATAGACTAAAAATAGCTTAGACTAATTTAGGCTCCGTTAGGCAAGCTCTTTACCCTGTTGTACATAGTTGTTTTGTTTTTCTTTTTCCTTTTCTAACATCTCGTCATTCCATTAATGCTATGAAAGTGTCTATTTGGTATGAACAGACTGCTGTACATACTGAGTCACTTCCTTGACAATAATTCTCAGAATTTAGCTTTCGTTGAGCATCTATTTTTTGTCTCTCCAACTGCATCTTATTACTTATTGTTACCATATTATAACTACAAATCCTTTATCATCTGTCTAATTACTGAACAACATATTCAATTATTCAAGCATTATGGTTGTAACTAAAGAAAATTAGATCCTTTTATACATTTCCTTTCTTTAATTTCTGGGTTTCATAGGTCACGCTATATTGAGTATTTGAGTCAGGTGTTTCTGTGTTGTTGTTGTTGTTGTTGTTGTTGTTGTTGTTGTTTGGTATAAACATTTTCTTTGAGTGAAAATATTTTCTTCATTTTCTTCCTTGCATACTGTGATCATCATTCATTAATGCTCCATCCATGCTTAGGTTTCTTACTCATTATATCTTTCGAGTTTTTGCTTTAAATTTCCTTCAAGTTTTCCAAAAAATATCTATCTTTTCTATTCTTCATATAACTTTTTATGAAGATTCAGTCTGTGATTCTTTTAGTGTGTGCAATAGCTGAAAGACTAGTGGTTGGTATATACTTTCCATAGTTTAGTATTTTCTGGTTAAATACTCTCTGAACCATGTTTTAAGTAATTATTTCATCTTTTAGCAACTTTTAACTCCCACTTCATTTCATCATTCCCATCCCAACAAAGTGTCAGGTTCTGGTGCATTATATTTTGCTAAATTAATAAAGATTAAAGTGGTTGAATCAGTAAGATCCAAGTCGTATTTTTGATGTGGCAAATAATCCTTGAATATTAACTATGTGCCAGACACTATTCTAGGCACTAAGAATTCAGTAGTAAGATAGAAAAATTTCCTTCTCTTAGAGATCTCATGATCCAGTCAGGGGAGACAGTCAATAAATAAATTAGTGTTAGGTGCTATAAAGAAAACAAGGAAAACAGGATAGAGAACAATGTCCTAAATTTATTTTTTCTGGGTATACTATTTTAACTTGTATATTCAAAGAAGGCTGCTCTGATGAGATAATAATGAAGCAGAGACATGAATTAAGGCAATGAGTCCACTGTGCAGATATCTACTGGGAGGATCATTTCAGATGGAAGGAGCAGGAAAGACAAAGTCCTGAAGGCAAAAGCACTCTTGGTATGTGTAAAGAACAGCAAGGGAGAAAGTGGAAATACAGAATCACATTGGTAAGTCTCTGAAGGGATCACATATGCTAATATACCCTGACCAAAGCAACTCATACAGCCAGCTGCAGAATCAAAGGGTGAGGAACTGCAATGACACATCATGACAAAGGACCTAGACAGAGAAATGGTGAAAACTCCATACTCTCTTAGAAAATCTTTACCCACATCCCTATTTATTCACTTAGAATAAAAAAACAAACAGGAATTGAGAGACAAATGATCTCTTGAACTTTCTCCTTTAAATTATTAAGGTGACAAATAACTTGTTTGTTTTTTTTTATTAAATCCCCCTTATATTCCTAGGAGAGAGTCAATTTCTTCGTGACATTAGGTAATTAAGTATTTGGCTTGCTCATATGTGTTTGGGCTTCTAGATGGATTTTTGGAGATCCATGAATACACAGTAATGAGTGAGATTGGCCTGTAATTCTTTTTCTTACATTGTCTAGTTTTGATATTAAGACTATGTTGGTCCTATGAAAGTAATTGAAAAAAAAAATAGCCTCTTTTACTATTCTGTGAATAAATTGGTGTAAGACTGAACACTGGTTCTCAGAATGGTAGAATTTTCCAGTGAAGTCACTTGGCAGTGTTTTCTTTATGGGACAGTTTTAAATGCTGATTCAGTTCTTTAATAATAAAGGACAAGTGATAGGTCTTATCTCTTCTTGTGTTAGTTTTGATAAGATACATCTTTTTCTAGGATTTTTCAGCTTTCATTTGGGTATAATTTTGTTCATAATATTTTTAAAATTATTTCTCAGTATTTGTAAAATGTGAAATGATATTTCCTTTTGCAATTCTGGAATTGCTTTCATTTGCCTTTGCCATTCTTTTCTTGATAAGTCTTGCATTAAGCTTATCAATTTCATTGGTTTAAAAAATGAATATTTTTATTGTATATTTTTGATATCAAATTTTATTCCTTTATTTTCTGCTCTCATTATTTATTTCCTTCTATATTCTTTGGGTTTATTTTGCCTTTATTTTTGTTACATCTAGTAATGGATGCTGAAGTAAATGATTTTTCACATTCTCGTAATATATGAATATAAAACTAATTCTCTTCTAAATTCTGCTTTGGTGTCATCTGTCAAATTACAAAATGTATTTGTGTTAGTAGATAAAAGGGACTATTAATCTGAGTATCAGCTCACACAGTAAAGATTTATTTTTTCCTCATGTATGAGTCTAATGTGGGTCAAGTAGTTCTCTTTGGCCAATCTCCTCCAGGTGATTTTCAAAGATCCAGATTTTTTTCATCCTGTAATGATGCCAGCCAAACCTCCTGCTCTCAGAAAGTCACCATGGAAGAGAATTTGAGTGAGAAGGATTTATGGCTAGGTCTAGAAGTGACATATATAATTCTCACCTTCGTTCCATTGATTAGTGTTCTAGTTACCATTGCTGTGTAACAAACTATCCCAAAACAGCATGAAATCACCATTTTATTCCATTCACAGATTCTGTGAGACAGGTATTCAAACAGGGTGTATATCGCAGACAGCTTGTCTCTGTCCCACAATGTCTGGGGCCTCAGCTGGTAAGACCTGATGACTGGAAGTCATTTCCAGACTAAGGGCTGATTTCATGAGTGTCTTCACACATATATCTGGCTGTTGGTGGTGATTGTTATCTGGGATTTCAAATGGGACTTTTAGCCAGAATACCTATACATAACTTTTTCATATGGTCTTTGTTCTTCACAGCATGAAGAACTCAAGGTATTTAGACTTCTTATAGGGTCACTCCAAAGACAAGTGACTCAAGAGAGCTAAATGGAAACAGTAAGGCCTTTTTCTTACCTTGCTTTGGAAGTTACAGATCATTTCTGATGCATTCTATGGTTAATAGTTATAGGTGAGTCATTAAAGTTGTCTCAATTCAAGCAGAGGGGACATATATCAATCGAAAGAGTGTTAATTATTGTGCAGAAATATTTGGAACCTCACCCCATCCAGAGCCCTAGGCTAACTGAAGAAAAATCTGACAAATATTATGTTCTTACATGCTGAGAAAAAGTAAAATGAAACAGCTTGGTGAACACATTTTAAAAAGATGCAGCAGCATCTTTGTCATTTATTACAAAGCCTATTCTAATTTCCATTATGAGTTCCTCTTTGACTAATATTTTAATATTCCAGGTGTGCTCATAAAGAGTGTATTCTACAATTTGTCTGGTGTGGGAGTCAACGACTTTCTCTATGAAGAGCCAAATAGTAAATATTTTAAGCTTTGTGGACCACATATGGTCCTTGTAACACATTTGTCTTTATTTTTCATAACTCTTTTAAAATGTAAAAACTGTCCTAGCTCACATTTCATTCAAAAAACAGGCCACAGGCAAAATGTGACCCAGTTTACTGGCCCCTATTCCAATGCATTGTTTTATATATGACTATTAGGTCGTTTGCCAATTGTGTCTGAATCTTAATTATCTCTCAATACAGAAAGATTTCCCATATTGAATATAAAAAGAGGCATGTTAAAATCTCTAAGACTGTAGATTTATTTCTATTTGTAGATCTATTAGTTTTTGCTTTATATTTTTTGAGGTCTTATTAGGAATTGTTATACAAACAGTTTCTGTTTATGATCAGTAATATATCCACAGAAAAATGACATTATATGCAAAAACACTAGTGAGGACCCTGTTTATCATTATTTTAAATGGAAAAAAGGTTTCGTGTATTCATGTCAATGCCAAACCCTCAACCGATTTCCTAAAATGTTACTAAAATCCAATTAAAAAAAAGCCCTATATGCAGCTGTTATATGGTTATAAACTAACATCCTAGGATACAAAATGTTTGAAACATCATTTCTTAATCACCAACCAACTAATTTATTTGTTAACCGATATCTGCTTTACATGAAATAACATAGACTCTTTTAGCACCAACAATGTCTCAAATAAACACCCTTTGTTGACACTTTGAATGTTTTTCAAAACATCTATTTTTATAGTATAAAAAATAATATTACAATCAATATCTCTTGTGAATATTGGTGCAAAAATCGTATAATAAAATATTAGCAAGCAAAATCTTGCACCATATTTACTAAATATAATAGACCACATTGAGAAATCTGAGAAAAATCATATAATTATCTCCATAGTTACTTTGAAAATCCTTTTTTAAAAAAAGTTTAAAACTTCAAGAAAATAGGAATCGATTGATATTGTGCACATGTGCACATTCACATTTACGTGTGTGTGTGTGTGTGTGTGTGTGTGTGTGTGTGTGTGTATTTAACCTACACTACTATTTTACAGTGTACTGGTGGTATTTTAGACAACAGGAAACAACTAGAGTCATAAGAATTTAAAAAAAATAGCAAAGCTATCTGTATTTCAAATGATATAGTGGTAATCCTAGTAAATTCTAAATAGTCAATGATAAACTGAAACAATAAAAGAATTCAGTGAAGTATCTGAATATTAAATTAATAGAAATTAATGGACTTCATGTAAACAAAAGTAACTATTTAGATAACATAATGGAAGATATACTATTTAAAATAGGGAGATAAAATTTTAAAACAGGCATAGAAATACATAAAAACTATATAAAGAAAACTTTAAAACAATTCTGCAAGATACAAAAACAAATATAAGCAAATAAAAAGGGCATCTCTTATATTGGATATGCTAATTCAGAGTCACAAAGGTTTCAGTCTTGCTTAAGTTAATTTATGAATTTACTGTCATCCCATTAAAAATACCAACAAATATTTTTTGTTAGAAAAGTTGATACCAAAGATTATATGGAAAAATTAGAGTACAAGTATAGATAGGAAAAATCAGAAATAGAAAGCTAAGACAGGAACTAGTCTTACAATGAATGTATTAAAATATAAATCTTCTATAATTAAAGCAGTTTGGAACTTACATATGAATAAACAAACATATTAATGGAATAGAATAGCAAGTCTAGAAATAAACCCAAGTACACATGGAAATGTAATATATGGTAAAGATGATATCTAAAAACATGGAGACAAAGTGAAATTTTTAATATATGATGCTGGGGTAAGTGAATAGCCATGTGGAAGAGGATAAAAGTGAATCTATTCTCACACTATATGCAAGAATAAACTCCAAAATAGGTCAAATAAATAGATATAAAGTCATGCAAGTCCTAGGAAGGATAATTTCCTCCACACCCGTACAATCTCATTCTGACTCAAAATCTAAATTTGATAAGATTTAAAGAAGTTGTACTACTGTCTTCTGGCCGTCTCAAAATTATTTGTTAATTAAACTGTTGTTTCTCTATGTATAATGTATCATTTTTCACTAGCTTCTTTCAAGATTGTCTCCTTGTTTTTGTTTTTTAGCAGTTAAACTATGATGTGCCTACTTCTGTATAACAAATTAAATTCCCATAAAACTCAAACCTGCCATACGCAACAGCTATAACTATAGATGACCTTCTCCAACAGAAATGACCCTCTTTATTCTGTCACTGAAGTTAGTAACTAGAAGTAGGATGGTTCTGTAAACAAAACCAATAAACAAACAATCGGAACTAAAATATGTGGCACTATCTTAGATGCCAGGTGGTGACTGACAAAGAATCTGTTACCAGATACTAGAAAAAGGGCAGTTCATGCTACCTGTATTATGTGGTAGAAAAAATGGCAAAAACTGTCATCTTCAATTACTTGGAAAATAAACTATGTAATGGGGTTTTAATGGTGAGGATTGAAAAAACAAATGTTGCTAGCAAATGTTGGTGGCTGTTGGCTATATTTGGCAATTTAATACAAGAAAGAGATGAATTCCAAATAATACTTGAAAATTTGCAAACCAAATTAAAAGAGAATAGAGAATTCTCAAATTCAGAGACCTGTAAGGACTGAAGAGGCTGTTGGTTTTCATCCCCAAAAGGTAAAATATAAATTATGAAATTATTTAAGCCACAAAGACCTGTAAATCTCAGTCTCACTTCAAGTGTTGAGAGTGTGGCCATGATACTCACTGTCAAAATCTTGATGAATTAGGTGCATGGAACAAATCCTTTCAAGTGAAGGAAATGGGTAAGGGTGTACATCTCCCACTGCAGCCTGATAGGGGCAAGGTGTTTGCACTTGTAAGAGATAGTGAAATAGTAAGAAAGAATTGTGGGGGGTGAAAATGTAATGAAATAAGGCAATTCTAAGAAACGTGACTAGAAAAAAAAATGTGTGTAATCATCTCTTTCTTGTATTAAATTGCCAAATATAGCCAATGATTACATACATTTCCAGTGAAACTGACTGGAATCAATAAAAAGAAAATTTCTAAATTTCAAGAAGAGTGTCCAAGAAACCACAAGCCCACAGTAAAGTTGAAACTTTCAGCTGCTTCCTCTGAATACCCCAGAAAAAAAGTGGTTTGGGTGAGTGACATTGATTCAACTCTCTGAGCTATATATTGACGTATATAAGTTTTTGCTTTTATTAGTCAATTCTATAAATCTTTTCCTTTATTGTTTCAGCTTTTTGTTAATTCTTAGAATGGTGTAATTCATTGGAAGATGGCATATTTTTCAAAGAAATTCACCTGTATCTTTCTCTAGTTGGTTTTATGGTTTTAAAAATTACATTCAGTTCTTAATGCATCCCATTTATTGGCAAATGTAGAGACAGAAATTTCTTACTTGATTCCATTTATTCAATATTCCTTCATTTCTCCCACTGAATTAAGATATATTTTTTTAAATTAAACTATAAAATCTTTTATATCTTGAAGTCTTTGACTGAACTTTCTATTATATCATTTTAATGTTTCTGTTTTGTGAATACCAATCAATTTATTGTGGTTTTACTAAATCATTTAATACTTTATAGAGGAAGTTCTTTCCACTGCTTTTTTAAGTTGATTTTTTTTTTTTTTTTTTGCCTTTCCACATTTATACTTAGGAAAAGTAGGAGAAATGTGTCCCTAGAGGGGAAGATAATATTAAAAACACTACATTCTATCCAAATTAGTCTATAAATTTAATACTAGTTTCAATATAATAAAATGTATAATCTGGTGTAAGCCTTTGACTTTTTTTTTATCACAATACCACTATTTATTGAATGCTTTCACAGTGATGAGAATTCTGCATGCATTTGCTCATTAAACTTTGCCCTTAAGACAACCCCATGACATAGGTTTATTTTAATCCCTGTATTACAAGTAAAAGCACACTTGAAAATATTAAGTAATTTATCCAAGGTCATACAGCTCATTAGAGGCAAAGATGGGATCTTGACCTCGATGTATACTCTAACTTTTCCACACATAATCTTTTTTTCCAGATTTTTAAAAAATTAAATCTTAGTAAAGCTTTACTCTTTTCTTTACATAGATCTTATAATTCATGGTTAAATTTGTTTCTATTTATTTTATATTTTGTTGCTTTTATTATATTTTGACTGGTCATTGCTAGTATAGAGAAAAACTACTGAATTTTTTATGTTTACTTAAGGGATCTTAGTGTTCACTTAATTTACTATAGATACATTCATTTGCTATATAGTATTTGTGGAAACGTGAGGTCCAGGATGCCTTTGACTATGTCCAGTGATAGGAAACTAACTACCTGTAAAGCAGCTCCATCCATTTTTGATATGTCTCCATTTACAGAACCTGAGTGAAACTGATCCATAAATCAGCAGTCTTCTCAACAGTGTTCTATTTATGAATCGCTCCTCTCTTAGTCTATATTTTCAATCTTGCTGACAAATATATTACATGATGCCCTTGGTCAATAGTTTACTGAAAGCACTCTAATAATTCTATCAAAAGAGAATTAATTTATTCCAATATGACTTATTCTAAGTGAAATCAGGTAACTGCAATTGCTTACAAAATACCCATATGGCAATGTTAGAATTTTGGACATCTATGTTAAGTTCGAATTAAAGTAAAATTAAAATTAGTTGCTGTTTTAAATTTTCCATCTGTTTCTAATATTTAACATAATAAAGTTTTAGTTACAACAGAGATCTTAAATGTAATTAGTACACTCCTTTACTTTAAAATTAAGAAATTGAGGTTCAAGGATCTAACAGCACCTGTAACTATTTCACTTAAACCAGAATTACAGAGGACCTTCATTCATAGATGCTTCGGCCTTCTGAAGCTTCTATGGTGTTTTTATTTTATCTTTTTCCCTGTGGATTCTATATAGGTTAGAAGTCAGGGCTCAGGGACTCCATTCTTTAAATTATTCAGATGAATTCCTGACTAAACTATTATTTGTAGGTGTTAGCTAACTAACCTAAAACTGAATTTCCCAGAAAAGCCCTTGTGTCAGTGGGTTCCCATCAACACAGCATCTCATAAACTGCAGTTGCCCTCTTTCATGTAATGCCTTCTTAGCTTCTTGAGCCATCAAACATCGAATAATGTTTTCTCATCCTTTCATCCCCAATGCCAGTAGCAATTTCATTTTTTTTTTCTCTTTGAGGTCCTAGTGTGAAAACTTCTAGAGGCCAACCCTGTCTCTTTACTCATTTTACCCCGATTGACTTTTCAAAATACTGTGCTATAATAATTATACCAGTTTTTGTTAAATCAAACAGTGTAGATGTGTATAATGAGACAAAAATCCTCTCTTAATGGCATCCCTTTCTCCCCTCATAGAGACACACAGCCCACCTTCATCCTCACATCTTAAAGTTACAACTGAGTATTCTTTTACATTACAATACCATAAACATACTACATAAAACTGCATAACATAAAATTACATAACAATTTTTAATTGTGAGGATTATAATTTCTTCACTTATCCAACAATGTTTTGAGAACTATCATTTCTTCATTCACTCAACTTTCTTTATTACTCCAGATCTACTCAACACTGCCATACTTGATTTAAAAGTATGGTAATGGGTTGAAAAGTTTTCTTGTCTTCTTATTTCACTGTTTTTTTTTTCAAGTGTAATTGAAGAGATAAAACTGCATAATCATATAATGCAAAAAATTAGAGGTTGAGGGGTCCTCAGTAATTATATATCCACTTACTGATGAATAAATGAGGCAGAGAAAAATTGAAAGTTCTCTCTTCATGGTTAGAACAAGAATTCAGGCTTTCAGACTTCTGATCCAATGCTCTTTCCACTTCATCATATCATAAGCTCTTTCAGAATCTTCCACTCCTTTGTGTACCACTTTCTCTCTCCTGGGGGAAATGTCTTTGGGATTTAATTGGTCTAGTACTAACTATATTTCAAATAATGGAGAAAAGCATATCTTATCTTGCAAAATGACAAATTGATGTCACATTATAAGTTTACTGTAATAATTTTTTTCAGTGTAAATATTGCTACTTAAGAATAAAAAGCAGTGTTAAGAGAAAAGGTACAAACAGCTCAACTAACTGTAACAACAACAAAATAAATTCTGTCTCAATTTTTGTTTTTTTAGGTGAGAGACTAACACTAATTTACACCACAGGTCCTTTCTAACTGTTTTAACACGTAGAATTTGAGTCAGATCAAAAACATCTAATTGTTACTTTCCCCACTGAATTGTTTCCTACACTTTATTTTACCAAAAGGGTTACCTTGACATTATTTAAATTAAACGTTTATTAATTAAATCATTCAAGCATCATACCTGTTGAGTTCTTACAGATAGCCATAGCCATTAACAAACACATTTCAAGCAGAATATCTTATTGCTATTTATAATTATTAGGAAATAATAAGATTTTTAGATCATGGCTCCATATGTTGAAAGATCGAAAAAGGAGATTTTTAAATCAAGAATAACATACATCATCAGAATGATCAATAACAGGTTTTCAGGGATGTTCTTTTAGTGGCCAAGAATGCTTTCTTTTCTTTTTTCTCTTTCAATATATGTACTTCATTCATCCATCTATTCATTCTTTCCACATACCTGTGCTAAATATAGCAGTAGGCTCTCAAGACATAATGGTTCCTGTCTCCTCTGAGCTTTAGTTCTTAATATACTGGCTAAGTGAAATGCTATAAATTTGTGATCTCTTTCTCCCTCTATCTTGATCGCTGTTGCTCACACTTCCCACAACCATTTTATTGTCCACCCAACAAAGATACCTTTACCCACAGGATTTCAGACAGTCTGGCTTTCTTCAATCCATTCGCAATGGGCTTCTGAACTTTTCATGTCTGGCTCCTTCCCACCAACATCTCCACTTAACTAGCACCTTTTTGGAAAGACCTCTTATAAACACCCAATCTTAAGTAGTCAGTCTCCATTTACTATCACATCAACTTGTCTTATTTTCATTGTAGTTATTTTGTCTCTGATATTTTCTCATTTGCTTGTTTAATCTCTGTCTCTTTCTCTTCCATGAAAACTCTGTGAAGGCAGACAGGAGCCTTGTCTGCCTAATTTGCCATTTTGTCCTAAAATGGTACTTGGCACACAGTAGGCATTGATTAAATAAATATTTGTTGAATGAATGAATTCCTAATTGACTATTGCTTGAAATACTACAGATACTGATTCGTCCTTGTTGAGTTTTTAATTCTAATGAGTATAAAGATTAAATCAGAATTTAAAACTAAGTCTTAAAATTAAAACCAGTTTGGAAATGTGGGAAACATCTGGCAGAGAAATAATTCCGACATTTGCAGTGATGGAAGGAAAATTTTTCTCTTAAGTAAGCAGGTTGTTGGCTTCTATTGATATCATCGGAAAATGCTTGCCTATTTTTGTTGGTTTGCTCAAGAACTGGAAACATCTGGCACTGGAAACTTACAACGTTCATTTTAAAGTGAAGAGTTGTAATAACTTTGGAGTTTGGGGATGGGAGAGAAAATGCCTTAAGAAAACAAGACCGTCTGGAGAAAGGAGAGGCTCGTGTCTCTTTTAAAAACCAGGTTCCCTTGGTTCTTCAAGAGTCTTAAGAGAAGCTTCCTAGAAAGTTCTTAATTTGTGTGGTTTCTAAATAAGCAGACTTTTAGGGCCAAATAAAAAAAAAAAAAGTGTGTGTGTAGCTCCGCCTAGTTTAGGTTTATCCTGGCCCAGAAAGTTGTGGCTACAAGACAAGCTGGCTGCTGCTCTCTAGAACGTCGTTCTGATCCCTTTAAAGGTGGGGATCATGACGGAGGATGCGGGGGAAGAAGGCGGGAGCCAACGGCTGGAGAGTCTCGGTTGACATAGTAACTCTTCAGTTCCGTCTCCCTCGCTCCGGGCTCTCAGGCTCCGCTGCGGCCCGCCACCCCGCTTGTGCTCGCTCAGCCCGGGATCCCCGACCACCTCCTTGCGGGGTCCGTTTGGCCGGACGCGCTCAGGTCAAGGTCTCCTTCGAGAACCCCTAAGTGGTGACTTCTCTGGCCAGCGGCAAAGCCACTCTTGTAGCTCAGACCGCCGGGCGTCCGCACCCCTTGTCTCACCCTTGTCCCCTGTGCACCAGTCTGCCCCTGACCAGTCCGGCGGGTGACGGGGACCCTGCGCACCGCGTCCCCCTGGAACCGCCGAGGTGCCTCCCGCAGGACCGGGACCTAGGCCAGTCGGGAGTTCCCGCCATGGACCAGAGTCCAGCGTTCGGGCCCCGGAGCGGCGGCCCTCCCCAGGTTGTGGCCGGGGCTGGCGCGCGGCGCAACGAGAGCCAGGACTATCTGCTCATGGATTCGGAGCTGGGAGACGACGGCTGCCCGCAGCCTCCGCCGCCTCTATACCGCTACTACCCTTGCTTGTAAGTGCGGGCGCTGTAGGCGGGCGGGTGCTGGCTGCGCCTCGGGAGGCTGTGCGCTCACAGGAGTGTAGGAACCGGATCGGCGCGCGACTGAACACGCGTGTGTCCTTCCGAGGGCTCGCGAGCTTGGGTTGGGACCCCCCCAGGGATAGGAGGGGCGCGTGCAGGTCTAGGTTTGCTCCTAGTGAGCAAGTACAAATATGTTTGCCCATGAGAGTGAGACCGCGGGCCACCACCGCCACCACTACAGGTCATCAGGTGTCTGGTCAATTTTTTCAGTCCGGATGCCACACTATATCCTCAAAAAATCTCAGTGTCGCTGCGCCAAAGGCATGGTCTGGGCAGGGAACTGATTCGAACTTGAGCCCCTTTGACGCAGCCCATGTGGGTGAGATGACTGGAATGCAAAGGGTCTTTGGCTCTGCCTCTGTGCGCCTGGGGAACTCGAGACCCAGTGCGCCCAACCGTCTACACGCTCTGCCTGTCTTAGCCCTTCAGGCGGCGCGCACAGGTCTTCTGGACCACAGATGGCGGGAAAGTTCGAAGATGTGCGTGGGAGGGGGCGGACATGTCCTGGGGACATCCTCTTCCCGGCCTCTAGTGACCAGGTTAAGTCAGGGAAATAGGACTTCTAGACTTCTCTACCCGCAGAGCAAAGCTTTTACCGACGGCGTCCAGCGGGGAGATGAGCCTGTTAAGTAAGGATGAGGGACGAGAGACGAGTGAACTGTAGAAGCGAGGGGGTAGGGTTATTTGTAGTGAACTATGAGAGTAACTACGAGATTTTAAGGATTCCCCCCCCCCCCTTTCCCAAGGGTGGCAGAGGCGGGCAGAGGGCTGAATGAGGGAGAACTCTCCCCTCCCCTACATGTCTGGGCCTACACATGCAGCTGGCAGATAACATTTCTGCCTATTTGCTTTTTAACTTGATTGGGTAGTCTGGTTTCCTGAGATGTCACATCCAGCCACATGCGGTTTTCCTTCAGAGGAAAACAGTTTTCAGTAGCAGTTCCTTAAGCAGCTCTAGATGTGTGTGTGTGGGGTGGGGGGGGGGGAGAGGTGGGGATGGGGAGGAGGGTGGGGAGGTGGAGGGGATTAATTTCTGCTCTCATGCTTCTGGAAGAACCTCATAATACATAGGGTGCCACTAGGTATGTTTAGTCAGGGCTGCCTAGAGTCAAGGCCTGCTGTGGTTCCCTTTCACAGTTAAAAGTGAATCCCAGAACATGGTGCATCTAATTTTTCTCCAAGGTAAAAGACAAATGTTAGAACTGGTTTTATTCATCTATGTGTTGTACAATTTGAAAGCATTTACTCTTATCTATCTTTTTTCCTTTTTTAAAAATTAAGATATATTTTACATGCTATCAAATTCACCCATTTAAGTTATGCAGTTCAGTGGTGTTTAGTATATCCAGAGTTATGAAACCATTACCTAAATTCCAGGACATTGTCATCACCCCCAAAAGAAATTGTGTACTTGACTTTAAGTTAGTGACTGTTTCTATGTCTTATAGTACAGAGCATCTCAAACTTTAATGGGCATGTGAATTACCTTGGGATCTTGTTAAAATGTAGATTCTGATTTGGTAGGCTTTTGGTGTAGCCCAAGATTCTGCATTTCTAACAGTCTCTGAGAAATGTGAAGGCTGCTGAACTATGGACCACGCTCTGAGTAGCAAGGAGATACATGCCAAGAAAAAAAACTGAAGAAAAATAAAACAATCCTGGGTGTTGTGAATACAGCTATTTTCAAATTTGCCTTGAGGGTATATGTTTAAACATAGATGGACTTTTTTTTATTAACTTAGACTTGAGATCTACCAAGGGTAATGTTACCTGCGGCTAAGTTAAGCAACTTAAAAAAGCTACCCTGCTTTTAAAAAGTTGACTGTCCCATAGACAAGATCTTTTTTTTTTTATCTCTTGATCAGTCGACAATCACTCATTATTGTGACCGTGAGAAAAATAATTTGATTTAAAAAACTCGTTATATGTATCGGTAGTGAGAGAGACTAAATAAAGTAATAATTCCACGTTATCTTGAAACACTTCCCCCAATGCCTTCTTCAAATATGATCATTGCCTTATTGATTTATCTAGTTATTATATTATCTACTATTTAGAGAAGAAGAATTTTTTCTCCCTTAGTTCAGGAATCCCAGGTCACTCTTACTGGATAAACCTGGGCAGCAGAGAGAGGAACAGAAATATTTGAATACTTCAATTCAAATAGGAGCACTCCTTGTGTCATGTCAGAGGTACTATAATAAAGTTAAAAGTGAGCCTTGTTCCAGAATTAGAGCTTGGTCTTGTCTGAATCTATTATTTCTAAAATGTTCTACAGTTACTTTTCATCACTGTTTATTCTGGCGAGGTTTTTATTTTTTCCAGTTAAAAAAATCATGTAACTGAAAAACTTTAACCAATAAACAACATTATTTCATGCCTGTGATATATGAGAAAGAGCTAAAGAAAATTACTTCCCTCTGGTAGAGTACACAAATAAACCTTTCCATATGCTTTTGACTTGTGCTTTAAACAATTTCATTTATTTTCCCAAAGTGAGAGGTGTATTATTTGTGAAAGTGGCAATGCTTTAGATATGTTTATTGTCATTTTCTCAAATGTCATTTCACCTTATAAGATCACCTTATAAATTTTTGCGAGTTGTCAATTCTGTGGGATAAATTCTATGACTCTTGCTAAAAAATTGTTTCATAGTTTGCTTATGTAGAAAGATTTTTACATATCTTTGTGAAGATTTTACACTGAAAATTGTGGCAAATTATCTTGTTTGGGAGCAATTACATATTCTCAGACCTTAATAGTATAAGTAGTAACATTCTGAAATGGTGTTTACAAGAAAAATCTTTAAATTATCCCCCTTTCTAAATTTTAATTGGAAATCAATTAATACACTCCATTTGGATCAGTTTGTAATGGTGATTATTAGCAATAAATGGTCTATGTTCTGCTAGAATCCCAGATATATCAGAGAGTTCCTTCATTTAGAACTTAAAAATGTCTCTAGTCCATCTCTTCTGAACATGGGGAGAATTCTAGACATAAAAAAGATAATGTTGAAGCTTTCTAAATTCTCAAAATCTGTAACACAGCCCAACCAGACATTTGGGAAAGGCTAACTAAATAATTATGAATATTGAAATGGTAAGCTATTCGTAAACTGGAGCTCTGGTATATAGTAGACAGATAATCTAAAAAACTTATTGCTAGGTTACGAACAACTAGCATGTTGGATAAAATATTTACACTTGATCTTAGCCAAAAGACTGAGAAGTAATTGGATAAAATATTTAAAATAATTTAAAAACATTATCAAATTTTGCAAAAAGTAAAAGGGATTACCAAGTACTAAAGCAAAGAAATTAAAAGCCAGAGCATAGCCTGTGAACTGATGGGGTGGCTGCCTTGGGGATTATGGATTGGGGTGACCAGGAGTTTGGAGTCTGATGTCCATGTAAAATGGAGAGAAGCTAAGGCCTGGTTTCCAGATGAGGCAGAGAGTTGGAACTGAGACATCCCGGCCCTTCCCCAGCACTCCCTGCCCGCATAAAACCAGGATCCTGTTAGGCTGGAAAAATATGCCACCAGCACAGAGTGAGAACAAGAACTTTATTAGTAACAGGAGAAGAAATCTTCCCTAAGAATTTTATCCTTTGGACCCATGTGTCATGTGAGTTTTTGTTTTTGCTTTTATTTTTTACACTACTTAGTTGACCTAGATATCCCAGCTGAAAAATACACTAGGGCTCCAAGAAGAGTAAAACACAAAACAATTTTGAGAGAATAGTATCAACCATCTTGACTGCCAAGGACTTTCAAGAAAACACCATTAAATCTAAGAGCACAGCTAAAGATATACTCAATATAATACACGACAGAACACACAAGGAAACAGTCACCAATGAGAGTCAGCAGATGATACAATCCATGAGGGACAGTCAGCATATGACATAACAGCAGTATTGGATCCTTAGGAACTTGAAATAATATAACAATATGAAAGAGAATATAAAATACATACGTATAAAATGGTAAAATATACATAAGAAGTCAAACCCTAAAAAAAGAGTAAAATTCACTTTAAAAATCAAATAGAAAATCTATAAATGAAAATATAAATTTGAGATGAAAAACTCAATGGAATGGTTAAAATACAGATTAGACATAGCATGTGGTAACACTCTTAATGAAGAGCTGTAAAGAAATGGAAAATATAAACATTACTGAGTCATAGAAAAAGAAGGTAGAAGTTATAGCAGGAGAAAATATAGAGAATGTGGGAGAGGCAACAGAATAAATAGGTGATAATTTTCCAGAAATGATGTTTATGAAATACAATGATATTAGTGCAATACAGAAAAATAAACCCATTTTGAAATTACAGAACACTAAAGACAAGAGGAAATATTAAAATGAACCAAAATACAAGGGATTTGAATGAATAAGTTTTAAAATTCAAAATATATTTAATGGCAATGCACTCATACTGTATCTTGATACATAAGTTATATAATGTATAACTTGTAAGAACTATATATAGTGTTTCTTTTACATAAAGGCATTGTTTACTCTCTGGGTATTAATGTAATGTTTTATACAAAGTTGGTGCTCCTTTGCTGATAGGATCTCTTTAAACAAGGATTCTTATTTAAAGGGTGACTTATCGTTGAATCACAGTCATAGGAGAAACCCACAAAGATTCTTAATTCTATTCTCTATTTCACATGACAAAACACGAAAGTGACATTTTTTATGGGTCATGGATTCTTTAAAATTTTATTGATTTCAGGATGATTTTGGTTGAAATCTATTTATGAACTCTACGTCTCAGACTTTAAACTCCTGATTTAAGAGACCACAGATAAATAAAATTCCAAACGTAGCCTTTTCTCCAGGCAAAACACATCTAAGTATGAAGAAGCAAGTAAAAGTTTCAGATTGTAGGCTAGAAAATGTTTTCTGACATTAGCTGCTGATAGGGTGCACTGTTCTTGTGAAGAAGTTTTAGATTGGAATTAGAATATGGACTCGGGCATATGAAACATTACATTTTTATCTGCTTGTTAGTTTGCCCTCATTTTTGCCTTCATATGTCTAATAAATATGTCTACTTGAGCATCTATTACACTCTTTTACATTCATTTGTTTACATATCTCCCTCGACTAGACTGTAAACCTCTAGAGGTGGAGTGATCCTCCATCCCTCTACACCTAGCACAGTGTCTAATAGAGAGGAGGTATGAATTGATTTATTCCTCAATAGAGACATGATCCTGTGCTCAGTATTTATTCTAATAAGGAATAAAGTGTTGCTGGCTCTTTTCATAAAATAACATCTGAGACTTCCAAGTTAGGCAGAAGAGCCAATGTCCACATAGAAGTTGACACCCATATCTTATATTCTAGCTGCCTGTCCCTTGAGATTCACCTTCTTCTGGGGAATACATCAGTGATCATTACTGCTACTACCATGCTGCTCTTCTTTTAGCTCTCTGGCCCATCTTCTTCCCTTCGAGTTCCTTCTGCTCACCTCAGCTGAGGATGTATCTTTACCAGGACCTGTCAAATGCTCAGGGATAACCGAAGGGAATTGACATACGAAGAACTCCTTGCTGGCTCTTCCTGCTCTTCCTGCTTGTGTATGGAATCTTTTAAAGACTGACCCCTGTCTAGTACCAAGCTTCATTCAAATAAGAGAGCATTCTTCCTTCTTTTCTTCATACGACCCTCAAATGATCTAGCCCTTAATAAGTCCCAGCCAGGTAGACAAATTTCCCTCTCCTCATCCAGTGTAAGCTATGCCTTTCAAACGCCATTTCTTTTTGTAGGATCTCCTTCTTTCCTGGATCATTTTTTTTAAAGCAAAGATCCCCACCCCTAACCATAGAAGTGCGGCTTTACTCTCTGACCCCAAAGGGGTAGGTAGTCATGACACCATGACCACTCAGGTTATAAGGATAAAGTCAAGGGGTTCATTTCCTTACAAAAACATACTTATCAAATGATAAATAAAATCAAAGGTGGCATGTGTGGTATCATGATTTCTTATACCTTTTGCAGTGGTTTGGAATTTAGAGAGAATTCTAGTATTATATTCTTTTAAAATAATATCTATAACCATAAAGCAAAGACCTGGACCTTGGTTAATGGTTTGCATTTTCAAAGCTGCTTCCCAGGGGAAAAGCATGTGTAAAAATCACCTTTAGATCTGCTTCTCTTTCATTTAGGAATCAACATCTCCTACAGCCACTTGGGTTAACAATGGTTCTCTTTTAATTGACTGCTTCGGAGTTCTGTGTTCTGCATGACAAAAACCACCTATTTTGTTTCTAAACCTCCCCTGGCTTGAACTAATCAATATCCACTGCTAATGAATTATTATCATGAAACTTATTTTAGGGGACCAATGTTGTAAGTTGTGGAGTTATTGCCAGATGTGCCAAAATGCCTACATTTATTCTGTAACAGAATGTTTGTTTACCTCTAGGAAGACATTGCATAATTTTTTTCTCTAGACAGTTATGTTCCTTGAGTTATAAGAAGTAACTTCATAAGGCAATTCATCTTTGTCCCTTAGAGAGTAAATCATAAAAGGAAAACATTTTCATAAGTCCCTTCTCATTTTTCTCCGTCTTTCATAAAAAATGCTAAATATAATTGGATCCAGTTGGATAAAATTGCCATCTGTGATTGCTCTTTGTTTATGAATCTTCTGCTTGCTCTTAGTACATGGAGAAGTGCTTATCTATATGCCCAATTGCAATTAAACTTTGTCATCTATAATTTGGTATGCTGTTCAAGACTCTTAAATCATTGCAATTGATTGAATGGCATTTCTTATAGAATGTCTGCTTAGCATATAGAAATGAATGTTACCAATATCCATACAACATATATGAGTGTGGTATAACTGTTTTCTACCTAATTCAGGTAATTCAGGACAAAGAGGAGAAATCATGGTAACAAGAGTTACTTACAGCTCAGTGCAAGTTACTGTTTCTGTGGAGGACTAATCTAAAATATTTACATATATTTGGGGGTGCTAACATTTTTTTGAATACCTACTCTGTAGCAGGTCCTTTTCTAATTGTCATATGAATGTGATTTGCTCTTTAGAGCAGCCACTTGGCTATGTTACATGTTCATTTTGTAAACGATAGTACTTAAATTTAGAGATATTAAGAAATGTTTAGAAAGTTACACAGTTGGTCAGTTTTGAAGTGGACAACAACCAATACATCTTACATAGTTCAGGCTGAACACATGGACAGGAAGGCTGGCAGGTTGCACAGAGTTCCCTGTTCTTTCAGCATCTTATATAATCATGCTTGTGCTGGGCACAGCT
Organism: Eidolon dupreanum; assembly: GCA_028627145.1. Taxonomy (NCBI): domain Eukaryota; kingdom Metazoa; phylum Chordata; class Mammalia; order Chiroptera; family Pteropodidae; genus Eidolon; species Eidolon dupreanum. The sequence goes on along the minus strand of CM053510.1, from coordinate 59,230,573 downwards.
GGATACATGGTGGGATGTTCTCTGGAGAGCCTATTCATCATTCCTTTTCCTCTCTCTCCATAGGTACTTGAGAAGCCACAGGTTGGCTCTGATCTATTGAATCAAGATTCCTTGTTCTGGTGCTCATTATATCTAAGTTATACTCTTGGTAACAGGAGAAGACAGGAAGAAAGGTTAATAATAACAGTAATAAGTATGTTTAACCTTTGCCTTCTCTTTCTATTGAAATCTTAACCATCTTTGATGGTCAAGCTTTATATTCTACTTCTTTCAGTAATTCATTAATCTATTTATTCATTCATTTTTATGTTGTTATGTCCAATAATAATAAAAATAGTAGCTAGATTTATTAGGGGTTTCTGTGTGCTACGCCTTACTCTATTTTATAGGTATTAACTCATTTTAATACTTATAACAAACCTATGAGGTATATATTTTTATAATCCCCATTTTACTCATAAGAAAAAAATGCCACAGAAAAGAGAGGTTAAGTGACTTGTCAAAGATTACACAACTAGTAGTTGATAGAAGTGGGAAGATAGAAAGAAAGAAGCAGAAGATTCTATTTTATCACTTATCTAGATAAACAGTGATAGATTTTGAAAACTGCCAATCTTGTTACCAAAGTAAGATATACCAAAACTAAGTAATCTGTAGATTATTGTATCAAAAGGTCCACAAATTTATCATGACTCTTTCAAGATTACTCTTGATATCTCTCTATCATGTGGATGAAATTGCTTCTATGCTGTAATGCGGTTGTTTCAGAAGAAACAGACCTGACCCAAATGGTAATGTGAAACTGGAGATTTCAATGCAGGATTTGCATAATTTAAAAAAGCATTTTACATAGTATTTATCTGAAAGTGTATATTGCCAGACATCAGTTACAGTGTGATAGTCATGTTAAGATTGATTGCTTATTCAAAACAAATTTTGTTTCAATGACAGCAGCTCTGGATTGCGGCACAAAGGGCATTTTGTCCTGACACGTAGTGGGTCAGCACAAAACCCTTGCACAAAACTGTGACAAGTTCTCTTCGTGGGAATTACTAACAAAATTATCTTGAGAGTTATAATAAGGTTTGAAATGACATGGTTTTTAAAGCTCTTTTTAGAATTTATTTAGGTAGTTAAACTGTTACAGATAAATTTATTTTTATTATTACTATGTTAACCTCCTTGAAACAGAGTTTTGCATTGATTAGGTTGAAGGGCAGTGGTGGTGGCTATGAAGAAGAGCTGATCTCTGAGCAGTGTGAGAAACTCTGCTAACTACCTAGGAAAATGTTTTCGCAGGGCCCCTTTACTTGGAGCGGCATTCAGGGCTAGACACTGCATTCTGAATTGAAGGATGCATTAATTGCTTTAAACAAATATTTGTTTAAACTCCTTTTGATGTGCCAGCCACCGCATTTGGGAACCACAAACACTATATTTTATCAAGTCTAAGGTTCTATCAGTTGTAACCTGCTCTGATATTAGCTATACTTTCAAAAAGAGCAAAAAAAAAAAAAAAGTGCTATTGATTAAATTATACCTTAGATTCTTATTTTATACTTATTGAAGCAGCTCTTTATAGTTAATTAGATACAGATTTGGGTCATATATAACTCTTATGCACATAAGGAAAAAAAATCTAGAGAAAAAAATTTGGTTAAGGTATTCCTAAAGCTCCTTCATAATCAGAGATGAACGTTTCTTGTCACTTTTCAACTTAGAATCTTCAACACCCAGGTTTTTCTACATTGTATTGTTCTTGTATCACAAAGAACATTGGAGGTTTAGCATTTCTTTAAAGAATCTAAAGAACCCATGATAGACCAAAAGTTTTTGGTGCTAGGCAATTAAACTGACTTTGGAATTACATGGAGCTAGACTATTCTGATAACAGTTCCTGGATGTTGCTAAACAAATCTGATTCACTACTGTTCCTCATGGATGTCCTACCTTCCTCTACACACACATGTACGTGTATGTGTGCACACACCTATTTGTTTCTCAGGCTTGAAGGCAATGCTTAGCTACTGTTGCCAGGGTTTATTTTCAAGCCACTGTCATCTATTCTGAAACTTTGGATGCCATTGCTTTTAATGCTTGTACACACACTGACAATGAAAACGATGTCATGGTAATGAATGACACATGATTGCAAGAAGGCTTAGGTGATAAGACATGTTCTCTTCCAGGCAAGTTAAAGTGGGAGAAATATGTGTCTTGAAATCAATGAAATATGATGTTTGGTGTGCTAGGTAAACGAGAGAGGAGATGAGACATAGAAGATTACAAGGCACATATCCTTTAGGTATGTTCAGAATTTAAGAGGTTTAAACTTTATTCTTTAGCTGACTTTAGAACTGAGATAAGACTGTAACAGTCTTTTGTTTTATTTATGTTAGCTTATTTGACCCTCATAGCAAACCTGTGTGATAGGTAATATTATTTTTGCTTGTAAATGGGGAAATGGAAGTTCAGAAAGGTAAAGTAAATTTCCTAAGAATTTCTAGCTCTCAAGCATCTGAGACAGTACTTGGACACGTATTTGATTGTTTTCTTTGCTTGCTTGTTTGTTTTTGACCCTCACTGTCTGTGCTTCTTCCCCCCAGCGGAATGGCAGTTTTATGAGGGCAGAGATCTAGTCTGTAAACAGTGACTAGCATTTGGTGGGAACTCAAAACATGTTTTTTGGATAAATGAATCAATGTCTCCCTTTTATGAATTGATTTCATGGACTTTTATCCTTTTATCTCTAAAATTCTTTCCTCTCTAGCCTTATATGATGTTGCTAGACTTTGCCTTCACTGTGTTTTCACTGTAGCTTTTTCAGAAATACTACAATATTGGAGTTTTATATTCTTGTAGCTTAGGTCATTTAATGCACTCTAAGAGCTTTGCAGTATATGCTTGATCTGAAAATGGTGCTTAAATATTTTTATGTGATCCTACAAACAAGTAAATATGAATATAAACTCTTGTTTTCTTTACATTGTATTGACAGAACACCCATGAGGATTTATCTTTTTTGTTACTAAAACAGCAAGAGGAAAGTTACTCAAATTTTTATTTAAGTTGAATGAATTTGTGAAAACTGAAATTCCTGAGACCAAGGCTCATTATATCCAAGAAAGTCTTAAATACTTAAATGAAATAATTCAACTTAAAATTCAGAAAGAGAGAAAAGAAAATTGAAATGAAAATTGAAATGAAAATTGTCTAAAAATTACATATTATTGACAATGTACCTTTGATTTGGACAAGTTGTCCCTAGGCAAAACTTACAGATAGTTGATTTTCACTGTAATCTGTCTTCCAGAAATTAATTATTTTCAAATTGGATTACAATTTCCCTCATATCCAGAAAGACTTGGAAATGATTCTCAATCCCCTTATTATAGCCAAGAATCTGATTGATATACCCTCACTAGGAAGAAATATCACTAAAGGAAGAGTGTTGCACATTGATGTAAATGCAGAGAAAATAGCTGCCTCTTGCCTAAACACATACACCAGATATATGGATTAAAAAAGGTTTTAATCAATGGTTTCAAAATCTAGTTCTATATCAGAATCACCTGGATGATTTTTAAAAATATAGATGCTTAAGAATTAGAAGAGTTTAAATAAATCAGAATTTGGGGGATATTGCCTAGGAATAACATTTAAAAACTTCTCCAGATGATTTTAATACGTAGCCAATTTTGGAAACCTATTGTTTCAAATACTTTAGATTCACCATGAAAGCCAGAGTTAATACTTACCACTACACATCCTTAACTTAACATCTAAAAATTTTCACTATAAGTTTAAATAGTTGCAAAAGATAATAACAGTGTGTGAAAATTGCTAGTTGTAAATAAAATTGATCCATCATCTTTAAAATTACATTTCATTAAGTCTAAATGGTAGAATGTAATATTCATCACCATTAATTTAAAAATACACAAGCTCTTTCTTAACATATTTTACATCTTTTTGCTTGAAATCATATTTTCACATAACTTAAATATCATGTTACCCAGTTTTTTTCTTGAAAGCTTTGTTTTTGATGGCCCTATAAGTTACCTGAAACAAAGCAAAGCTTATGTAAAATTTAAAATAAAAAATTCTTCTGAATTATTATTACACTTAATACAATTACAACAAAACAACAATAACCATAAAAGCTAACACATGGAACATTTCTTATGTGCCAGGTACAATTTTAAGCACTCTGCATATATTAAATCATTTAATGCTCATAATAATCCTAAAGGGAACTTAATATTATTATCTGAATTTTATGGATGAGGTATTTGAGGCACAGGGAGATTAACTTCCTCAAGATTTCACAGTTAGTAAAGTTGTGGGTTCAAAATTGGATCTTAGACATTTTGGCTGCAGATTTTAGACATTTTTGGATCAAAACCTCATACTTTTTGATCAATAATAGTTTATTTTTTTGTTTAATAACTATTAGAAATACATTTAAAAAAATACTTTTGGTGCCTTGATTAAAGGAGGCTTAGTTTGAATTTTGACATTTATTTAAGGTTCAAGAGACCTTTACACATTAGGGCAATGCTAGGAATGGGTGAGGGTTACACTTTTCCTTTGTGCAGTGAGGGAAAGGAGATTGTGAAATGTAAAGTGGGAAAGAGGTACCAGTGTGACTGACTACAAGAGTGTTCTAAGGGAAATCAAAGGGCAATCGCAGGAAAGATTATATGTAGATACAGAGGACTCGAAATAGATTTCAGTAAAACTGTTTTTATCCATGCACCTTTTGCAAAAGTGTCCTCCACAGATATAGATTCCCCAGTTTACAGGCCGTTGTCTTACTGGAGGTCTTCTCAAAATGTGTGCCCGGCATCACCGAGGAACCACTGATTCAGAAACTGTGGTTTTGTTTATTTTTACTGTGCTGCTTGACTTTGGACCACTGTTCTCATTGCCATAGGCTCTACTCAATTCTTAGGGCATGAGACTACTCTGTGCTACAGTTACTATATTTTATCCAGTTGAAGGCATCACCATTGTAAGATAAAGTTCAGCTTTAAAGATTTTAAAATGCTAAAAGAAGGGTGTCTTCGATTGAATGAAATATGGTTTTGCCTTGTGTAGAAATTTTGGGGATCTCTAATGTCAAGGATCCTGGCTTCCTCACTATTCTATTTGTCTCATTTTTCAGTACTTAGTGGGGTGTGAGCTGTTGAGTAAATACTTGCTGAATGCATGTCAACATTGGGCTGCTTTGTTTATTGTATGTTTTCTGGGTTTTTACTTTTTCCTTTTCTGTTCTGACAGGGCCTCATCCTGAGGAAGTAGCAGATGCTCAGTAAACATTTGTAGATTCATTGACTGATTATGAAAGAGCTGTAGGCTGGTATCAGGAATCAGAGTCGGGTAGGAATTGGATAACTTGGCCTTGTCTTTGACTATGGAATTAGGGAAGTAGCCACTGCTACTATTCTTGGACAGAGAGAGGGGACAGAATATCTTTTGCTGTGAGGAAGATGTGATTAGAGCCAGGAGGTAAGGAAATACTCTTTAATTTACTGGTATTTTCCCATTATTTTAAATCTCGTTGTTTGTTTATTTGACTTTTTTCCCTTGTATCCTCACTAGTATATAATGTAAATGAAGAAAGGGACTGGGAGTCATTTTCTCCTGTCTTCCTGGTGCCTAACATCTGTCTCATAGCAGATGATCAACAAATACATTTTGAATAAACAATTGAATAAATGTGTCAACTATAGTTTACTAAGGCCTGAGAGAAGTTTTTGCACATGGAAAATTACTTACAATAACTGATGTTTTAATTTTATCCACTTGAGTTGCAAAATTTTAATCCTAGTGTTTCTTGAGCTTCTGCTTTCTAATTAATTAATTAATTAATTAATATTGAGATATATTTTACATGTAACTTTATATTAGTTTCAAGTGTACAACAAATGATTTGATATGTATATATTACAAAACTATCACCACAATAAGTTTTTTACGATCTATCACCACACAGCTATAATTTTTTTCCTTGTAATGAGAACTTTTAAGATTTATTCTCTTAACAACTTTCAAATATACAATACAGTTTATTAACCATAGTCATTATGAGGTACATTACATCCCCATGACCTATTTATTTATTTTATAACTGTTTGTACCTTTTGACCACCTTCACCTATTTTTTCCCCCATCTGCTGTCTGTGCCTCTGACAACCATCAATCTGTTCACTTTATTTATGAGTTCAGTATGTATGTATGTATGTATGTATGTATGTATGTATGTATGTATTATTCTACTTATAAATACAGCAACCTATGTTTGAACAAGTTCTCCAGGTGATCTTAATACATGCTAAAGTTTGAGAGCCACGTCCAAGAGAAATTCTTACTCATGTGTCTGAGGATATAGATGTAGTACTGTTTACTACATGTATACTACATGAAACAATACATGTAATATTGTTTCTAATATTGAACACTTATGCAACATTCCTAGGAAGAAATTGTAGGCTACCTGTAGGTCCACCCAGGCCAGAAAACAAACCAACAGTGGAAGATGTTAGCATAGCCTGAACCACTAAGTTTCCCTCATATTAGATTCCTTATGGGAGAGGGCAAGTTTGTTAAAATCTTGCAATGTGTGCCTGGACATTCCCATTTCTCTAGCTCCACGTAGTGAACACATAACCCTTTCTCCCAAGTCATCTTTTCTCACTCTAGATGTACAAATAGAAAATGGAACAAAGAAGGAAAATATGAAACTAACTGGAGTGCTTCTAGGCAAAAGGATGAAGAGGCCAAATCTGTGTTCACTCTTTTTTGTACACTCTCCTCACTCACCTCCTCCGCACACTGTGCTCCACTTATCCAGTTTCCACAGAACCCTCAGTTTCTCCTTTCATCCTCATTTCCAGATATTTTATCCTCACCATCTTCATTCCATTCATATTTGACTTTTTAAACCCATTAATTCAACAAATGAATGGTGAATACCTATGCAGTAAACTTTGTACTAGGAACAGGGACTAAAAAAGGTGAACAGATTCCTGCCAGAAGAGACGTTAATATGGAATACCAATGCGCCAAGCACTATCTTAAGCATTTTACACATAGTAATTCATTTAAACCTCATTTTAACCCTGTGAGGTCAGATTTAATGGACATCCTTGCAGTTTAACATGACACTTTTAAAATAAAATTGTCTCCTAATGATGACTTGAGTCCTGCCACTTGACGGGAAAAGCAGCAGAACCTGTAGGACCTTATTTGGGATTGACATCCTCTACTGTAATTTTGTACCTATTTGTTTTTAAATCCCATTTGTGTTTTACAGGAAAGGAAAAATGATATGCAGTTTTAAACATTAAAATTGTACAAGTTGCTTTGTTATATTAAAACTAAATGCATACACAAAAAAGTATTTTTTTTGTTTATACATATTTTATTATTATCTATGTGGCTTTTCACAACTACTCAAATGGAATATTACACATCTTTTATCATAAATGCCCAGAAGGAATAGACTTTTTATTTTTATTATTTTTTCCCTCTGAGGCACCCCTGACACCCAGTGTATCCCAGCCCATCTCCTCTCTGCCCTTCCATCAGGACCCACACCTACTCCCTAACCCACCCCAAATCACACCCTTCTGGCTCCAGCTGTGCCTTGTTTGCCTTCCTGAGAGATGCCACACTCCACCCACCCAGACCATTATTTCCATTAAGCCCAGACATCTAAAGTAACTTTCCCAAAGTCACCTAGGTAATTGGCAGGGCTGGGATTCAAAACCAAGCAGTTTGGTTACAGAGTATATCCTAAATTCTTATTCTATACCCTCTTAGATAAGGCATTTTTAATAACTATTTCCACTATCATATTCCTAAGGGTAAAAAACAAAGACAAAGAAACTTTTCCTATTATATTTGAACTCACAACAGTAGGTGGCTACTTACATATGAGTATGAATTATATTATTATTTTATTATGCACATTTGGAGTTTTGGTAGGAAAATCTGGCACAAAAGTTAAGCCACTTATTTTAAAATTTCAGATTGTACAGAAAGAAATGTCTTCATATAATGAAAGGATTAAAAAAGAAAGAGAACAGAGAAGGAATTTTAAACAAATGATTTGCAAAGGGATGTACCCTGCAACATTCTGGGACTCAAGATGAAGTCATAAACTTCTTGAATTTAGGGGCTGTCCCAAATTGATAGATACTAAATATATAACTGCTATTTAAATCCTTGCAAGTCCAGCTGAAATTGGGTGATTTCCCCTCTCTGCCCTCCTCTCTGTACATCTTTCCTTCTTAAGTTTCAATCCTTATTTTAAATCCCTTACATTTCTTTCTCTTCCCTTCTATGACCTGGCCTATCCATTTTTCAGGAAGATTAGAGGAGGAATAGAAATCAGACTTAGGAATGACCCATAGTCAAAGCAGGTTTGGATTTTTAGTATATCAAAATATATATTTTTTTATCATAGTCGCACTTTACATTTTGGCAAATAAGACCATCTTTTTTGCAGTTCTATGATGTACCTTAAGCATTTGTGAGGTGTACCCCAGGCAATTCATTAATAACAAGAGTTAAAGGACCAAATTCTCAAAAGAATTTGCTTTTTTAAAAATTATATTTTAGGGGTTTTAAGATAATCTCTAGAATCCTCTGATAGTGACATGATTTTTTAAATATGTTTTCCTGAGTGGAAGAGAGAGAGGAGTGGGCCTTGTACCTAACCCAGCCTATACCATCTATGTCCAGCCTAATAGAGTTTCTCTCCCTTTTGAAATCACTAGATCAGGTTCGGAGTGGGATAAAAAAGGATGAGAGTCGCTGTTCTTGAACATACTCAAGTCTGCATGAAAGTTAAAAACAAAAGGTGGTGGGGGTGCTTCTGAAGAAATAAAAGAATTGGAGTAAAGCTTGTGAATACAATTTATAAGAGTCCTCATCCCAATCTAGAAGAAAAGACTTATATGTACATATTTTTAATAAGCTTGATCCTTTACTTTTAACTTATAGTGTATCAGAAATAATAAAGAAGGGGAGATGGTACCTGAGACTTCTTACTTTTCTGTCAACTGCTGTCAATTTGCCTAATAGCTTTATATCAAAAAAGATAAGTTGCTCAAATAGAATAGTATTAGTGTCAGAGGAAAAGTCTCATAACTCTCAAATCCGCTTATAGCATTGATATTTTATTGGCAACTTGGTAGAAGGATTGACATTTATAATCATGTGCTTGAGTCATCAAAAGAAACTTAATTGAACATAATTCAAGAAAGGAGACACCTATGCATTACATTTTGGAAAGATGTTAAGTCCAATATAGTTAACAAAATGTTCATAAGACATGATGGTAAGCTAGAATGTTCTTTTATGTGGATTAGCTTGTTGACAATAATCAAACATAATCTGAGGGACTATTGTGAGACAACTCAGTATACTGACTTCTACAATCTGACTTCCTTCTTTTTCCAGCATCAGCTCTCCTCACCTTCCTTCTGATCTTTGTGCTCTCACAATAAACATAATGATGCTTTTGACTGCTGGGCTTTTCTTGGGACTATTCACTCTTCCTTGATTACCCTTGTTTCATTTTTTTCCTTGAACCCTCTTCAGGCTGGAGTTTTGCCCCAGAGCTCTCACCATGTTCTGAGTAGATTCTCTCATTGCTCTTAACAACACTGTTGAGTTCAATGATTTATACCTGTGTCTGCTATATGGGGCTTTCGGGTATATTAGGGCAGGGGATATGGCTTAGTAATATACTTGTTAGTTGCAGAACAGTGTGTCATACACAATATCTAAAATGTCTGATGTGTGGAAGGATGGTTGAATGAATCAATCTTGCCAACTCAAATGCCTAGGTGAGTAATAAAAACAAGTAAAACAAGTCTGATATAAAGGAGGGAGAGTTGGAGATGCAGTGACCTTGAGAGTACGGCCTACATAAAAATGGCAATCTCCGCTTAGCCTTGGTCAATTGTTACCAGGAAGCACCAGAGGGCTGTGTTCCTAAATCCTCTGATTTTTTAAAGGGAAGTGAGAAGAAAGATTTTATATGTGAAGTTCTGATTTTTAAAACACAAAATGGTCTAAAAGGACTATAGACCAGCTCTAAGTCCTAGACCAACAATTTTTAAAGATTTAGAATGCATAAAAAGTCAGTTTCTCTGAAACTCTAATTAGAGGTTGAATAAATTTTGCTTGCTAATGTATCACTATAGTGAAACCTATCACTATTGATCCAAAATAAATAAATAAATGAAAAGAATGTAATCATCTTAGTGTCATACAAGTATTAATTTTATTTCTAAGCTTGGGCTGGCAGATGTTATTTTTTTCACAAGATGGCCAGCTATTGCTTCAAAGGAAATGTAAAAAAAAAAGACGTTGACTTGACAGTAGATATTTTCATGCTAATGGAGAAATAAATCTTGAAAAATCACTACAATAAAAATCTTTTCATATTATCAAAGAGATCTGTCAATTCCCTGTCAAAAACCAGTTCACCTTTACTTAGAGGTATGTCCATGACATGTCATGATTGTTTAGCCTTAAAATATTTACTCTGTTAAAATCTGTAGAGATAACTTAATGGAAAACCACTTCTAAGGGAATAGCTGGACTAGTGATCCTCAATATTTTATAAATTACATTTTATTTATATAAAATTGTCAGCATTTTATATTCCAACCACATACACACACAAAAAAAGACTGTTCTTATGTAGAACTGCATCTTATTCCGTAATGTTCCCATGCTTATCTGAAAATAGTTTTCTACCACCCTTTTTTCCAAAAAGATGTCATATGTTTATTCATAACTTCATATGCCATTAGGTCTTTCCACATGCTCAGGGGTACTCATAACAGGTGAGGAAAAGCTGATGATTCACATCAATTACTATGAGCAGAAAATATCAACTCGACCACTCCTCAAACTCAGATCATGAGCAAATACACTGAGCACATGGGACTTTCCCAGACAGGAAAAGGTAGACAGGGAAACCAAGAGGAAACCTTGTTAGAACAATGGAATAAAAGGAAGGCTCATTTCAAGGTAGCAAAAGAGCAGGATGCCACGTGGCAATGTTGAAAAGAGAGATATTTGGAACAGAAGAAATAATATGGAGCTCCCCATATGTTCCATGACCAGTTGACACCAAACCTAAAGCATCTTGCCTTTAACGAATAGGTGAAGAAAGCTGATTTCACCAAAAAGAGAGTCAGTATGTCATCTGGTGAATGTGCATGCCACACTCATAACAAGTCACATAGAATAAGTTCTAAACCCTCAACTCAAAGGTATTCCTACAGCCTAGCATAGGGGTTGGTTGGCACAGGGTGAGGGCTCAGTGAATACCAGGCCATACTGTACTAGCATTAAAAATCATAAATAGTAGGAAACAAAAGAAAGTAAACCCTAACAGCCTGGAACAACCTGAAACTGTGGAATAGAAACTTTGTGGCCTGTTTTAAGATTCAGAGTTACAGACAACATGAAAGCTTAGGGAGAACAGTCAGAGGAGGGAGAAAGAGAGCTAGTGCCAAGACCTAGTTCAAGGAAGTAGGGCTGGGATCTATTGAAGGAGCATCCAGCTCTGATAGCTGGACCAGCTATCTCTCTGAGATTGGAGAGTAGAATACATTTCTTTAATTTTTAGTTAATAAAGAATTTTGTTCATTGGTTGTATTCATTTTTGTTTTTTAAATTTTTTCTCATTGTCTGTGTGAAGCAGAAAAATGGATGCAGTAAGATGGATAACTTACCTTTTCTTGTTGCCTGGCTCTGGATAGTCACAAGTTAAAACTGGCCAGGGTGCTGAAGGGTACTGTAGATGTCAGTGTCTCTCCTCGGAGCCAGGAAGTCTATTATATTTCCAATCCTTGTATATTTTTACATAGAGTCATGCAGGCATGGGAAACATGAAATAATCCCAGTATATTCAGGCTATTGCTTATTTTCTTAATAGGTTAATTTTCTATTGTTGCTCAACTTTTGGATAAGCTTAGGTGCCTAGTTAATGTACCAAATAGAACATAAATGCAAACAGAAGTTTAAAAACATGGATATATGCAAATCGATTTTTTTGTGTGGCACCTCTGATACTGGCTCTTTAATTTAAAAAAGCAGAAGTAAAAAGGAACGGTTTCCGCTTTCAGTTCCTCCTGTTGAAATGACATAGTCTACACTTTTCATTGAAAATACTGGTCTGTCTGCCTAGAATGTAGATTATTCCTTCCTCTTCATTTATAGAACTTCTTTATTCCTATCAGAATACTTCAAAATCATCTCCCTGTAAATTCAGCTCAGCTCCAACTCAGGCCAAGTTCAGTGTCTCTGTTTCTGTATTTTCATGTGCATTATACATACTTCTAGTATAGCATTTAAACCAAATGTGTAACGTGCTCATATGAACATTTCTCCTACCGAACTATGAACACTTAAAACAGCATCTAACATAGAGCAAGTGTTTACATGATGCTTCCTTTTGCAAGTGTCTTATTTTCCTTTGTATATATCCTATAGCTATGGGCTCAGCATCTGGAACATGATAAATGTTAAGTAAATTTTTGTGAAGGGAATGATGGGTTCATTTACTTTTATAGAGCTAACTTTGGGAGCCAAAGGAGATATGAATAAAGGATATTTTGCATACATATGTAGTGGAATATTTTATAATTCTTAGTGGATGGACCTGATACAATGTAAGCTGAGATATTAACAGCTGAGCTGGTTGAAAGGAGAAGAAAGCTGGAAACTATTAGGAACCTGATCTGGGGAGATTCTAAAGTATTGATCTAAAGCAGTCTAGATTATAATGTGCAAAGACATGTGACTAATATCACTTGGTGTAGGCTAACATCAGCATCCAAAAGATATGATCTGAAGGGCGGGAAGGCAGCAGGAATTAGGTAGTGAGATAATGGGATTCATCCTACGGTGTCATCTAATGATTTTTTATTTATCCAGTTTGAAACAGGATATCAACTATGATAAAGATTCAGGGAGAAGATTACAAAAAAAAAAAAAAAAGAAAAAAAAGAAGGCTGGCATAAGGATTGGCAGATGAGATAGGTTATAGGGAAGAGTATAGCTCAGTGGGGATTTGGTTTTGGCACCAGGCCTGTTTCAATTCTAAACTTCACAGGCTAGAGTAACTACATTGATCAAGACTAGCTCAGGTTCTTGGTCTTGAGCACCAGCTGCTGAGTCAGGCGCAGAAAGAAGGGCCTAACTTCCTCTTTTTGATTATGCGTCACCCTATTGCCCTTATCTTACTTCCCATTGATAACCTACTTCCTGAATTTCTGCAAACCCAGACTTTAAGAAAGCTTCTCTTTTCACATTAAATTTTTCTCCATTTTTGGAGAAAAAGAGTAATTTCCAAGTTTTGATATTTTTATGTTGTTTCTGACACTTAAAACAGAAAAACCACACGATATAGTTTGGCAATATTTGTAACTATCATTTATGTTCATGCCATAGCATTTATACATGTTTTTTAGCCACAGCCCAGAATTCAAAATCAGACCTAATACTCATTTGTTGGGGTAAGATGAATACTCAAAACTAATAAAAATAATAATGCAGGAATTGTAGAAGAAATATGCAGAGTTTGAGATATTTATAATTTTAATTAAACAGATTTTTTTTTGAAAATTAAGTAATCTAATGGACGGGGGGGTTGGGAGACTAGGACAAGGAGGTGAAGGGTTAAAGAAGTATGAATTAGTAGCTGATGGATGGTCGCAGGGATGGGGAGCATGGCATAAGGAATGCAGTTAGCAGTAATATATTGGTTAGATGGAAAATCAGAGGAGAGAAGGAGCAATTAGGGGAACCGTTTTCTAAACTATATAAATGTCTAATCAATGTACTGTACACTTGAAACTAATAAAATAAAATTTTAGAAAATTAGGTAATCTGATAGCTAAGACTAAATTTTTTTTAGAATTTGTTGTTGGTGTATTGACCACTGCTCTCTTTTTGCTTGGGACAATAAATAAACAAAACTAAATGGAAGAAAGAGATGTCTCAAAAGCAAAACTTGAAGTTCTGGCTCACCTCCCTAGTTTCTGCTGGTTTGTGCCAGAATGGATTTATTAAAGTTTTATTATTTGGTCCAAATACTTCCTGGACCATTTTGGTCCTTGATATATAAATCATGGAGACAGAAGGTGATACAAATATTTACAGCCAACTAATTTTGGATAATTAGAAAATTCTGCCTCATGTGGCTTTGTTATTATTTTTTCAAATATAGGTCATTGTGTATTTTGAACATGAGTTACATTGATTTCTCTTTATTATCTATTTCTCTTGCCTCTTACAGCTAAAGGTGACCTGATGTACAATGGAAAATGTGCACTGAATAGCCCTGACTTCACTTAGTTAAAGAAAATCATAACCTCTAGGTCCTGCAAATAATTTATAAATTGTAAGTAAATTATAATCTTATAGACATCCAGAACTGTGAAGGATCTGTGATTTTACCTCACTTGCAGATTTCCAAGATAAAGATAGTCTCATGGGTACTGGTGGAAGACACAAAGCTCCTGGGTCAGAGGTAAAGGGTAGTTTATTATCCTAGCAATAACAGTAGCCCATGTATTCTCATTTTTGATTGCTTCCCCAATCCACAGTTTCCACAAGAGACATGAAAGAACAAGATGTCACTGCACTCACAGTGAATTGTGTTACAGGAGAGGAACTCTGAACTTATGAAGCCTAAATCTTTTGTAATGGGCTATAACCATGACTGCCCCTACGCTCTAGAGGAAAACACTGTCTCTGTCTTTTAAGGCTGTTTGCTGTACAAACATCCCTGAAATTGTAGTTTGGAACAAAGAACTATCATTGCCTTGCACACATGAAACTCTAGACCCATCTGTGAATAATTGGATTTTAGGAGTCCTTCTGAGTCAGTAGTTGGTAGAGACAATATATCAGGGGAAAAGTGATTTAAAAATCATTGATAACTACAGAAAAAGTTGTAGACTTATGGCTGTATGAGGAAGTATTGAAAAGCAGTTTAATTTAGGTTTGAAAATGGTAAAACAGGGTTTTCTAAATGCTATTTTTTAGAGAGAGCAATTTGAATAACATTACTTATTTTTTAAAAAGAAGTTATACCAAAAAAATAAATAGTCAAATCTAACATATTTTTGGCTTTTGTTTTGACAAACTATTTATAAAAATATTTTTATTAAGATTGCCACCCTAAATTGGTCATAAATACAGTTTACCCTATCATGCTTTAAAGTTTATCATGTTTAATGTGTGCCAATTCATGATATTCATTTAGTTCTTTTAATTTATTTGGTAGTTTCACTGAATATATTTGCTGATTAAATGTTAAAACTCATTTCCAAGAAATATAAAATTGAACTATTTTTTGTAGACGTATATTCACATGAAAATATGTACCTATATGGATAAATTATTTTCTGATTACTAAAATAATCAGCAGCATTTTCTCCAAAGTAGACTATAGATACTGACTACTTTGTCCCAAATATTTATGTATTCGTAGTCATTGCTCTTAATGGAAATAATTGTTTTAAGTTTGGTTAATACAGCACCAAAATTAAGTATTTTATTTTTAAATCCTATGGTTCAATTTTTTCTAAATATTACAATCCAATAAAAATAGGAATCATCTCTTATCCCACAATGATATTAAGTAAACCCAATACAATGAACACATAATTAAACAGTATATTATTTTCTAAATAAAAATGAAATACATCAATGTGGAATATTCAAAAGTACTACATTTGATATGAACACATTTTCTGAGTATAGCTCAGTTATATCACCTGCTCTGTATGTATCACATATCTTTTTACTTAATCTGTTTGTATTTTATGATGTATCACCTTATGAAGTCTCTAAGAAACATTTAAATATAAACATTGGTCCCTATTTATTAATGCTTATGGCAAATAAAAAATTTTCAAAGAAAACTAATTTTTCTTTTTCCTTTTTGTTCCTCAAAAACACTACAATGTGCTTTACTGTGTGAAAATTATTATTTTCATTAATGGAAATCCAATTAAAATTAAGGAAAAAGGTATCAGTACATCTGAACTCTAACAAATCAAATTATATTTCTCTCAGTTACCCATCCAACTATATGCTATGATGGAAATTTTACATCATAGCATATATTTCTGTACTTTTTAAATGTAATAAAATATTATACCTGTTTTTTCACATGCATGATATGTATTTTTTAATAACAATCATGTTAAAAGCCACATAAAATTCTATTAAAGAACTTTTTTAATAAAGGAATTAATTATGTGATTAATAATTTCCTTATTGTTGGATATGTGTAAGCTGATTTTAATTTTTGTTCTTATACACAATGGTGCTGAAAACATCATATTTACATGTATTTTTCTTTAGATTCTTTTTTGGACTAAATTCCAACAGGAGAATTTCTAAAGCACCAAAACTTAATATATTTTCATAATTCTCAGACCATATTATTAATTACTTTCCAAAAGTCTGTTCAGATTTCTGTGTCATCAGTAAATGGGAAGATATAAATTTCACTTTAGTCTTGTATACTTTCAGTGATATTCTTTCTACTGCTAATTATTACATGAAAAATGATACTTAAATTAGTTTAATTTGCATTTACATACTAGTTGATTGACTATTTCTCAAGTGTCACTTTGCTAATTATATATTTTTTATTCTGTGAATTATACTCCCATGAGCTTTGACTATTTATCTCTTAGGTTCATAATATTTTTCTCAAAATTTTATATAAGTTCTTTTTAAAATATAGTAACTAACCCTTGGCAATCTTATTCAATATAGTGTTTTTCTCTCTGATACTTTATTCTTATTAAAATTATTTTATTATAAACATTTAAAACTTTCTTTTCATTATACTCTGTTCTATATCATCAAAGTTTATAATTTCTAATACAAGACCTGATAAACATTGAATACCATTTTATTGCCTTTTTGCTACTTGGGTTTCTCTTTATTTAGTTACCTAAATGAAACACATATAAATATGTTAGTCACATCTAAGTTTGTTTAGCTATGTGGTATAACATGAGATATAAAAAATATAAATATATTTCCACATATAGCCAATTTATCCTTATGAAATTTTTTAATTAAAAAATTTTATTATGGCAAAATACATATAACATAAAACTTACTCTCAAACATTTTTAAGTGTACAGTTCAGTATTATTAAGTACATTTATATTGTTGTGCAACCATCACCACCATTTATCCCCAGAACTCTTTTTGTCTTACAAAACTGAATCTCTGTACCCTTTAATCAATAACTCCCACCTTCTACTTTTTAAATTTAATTTATTGGGGTAGCATTGGTTAATAACATTATATCAATTTCATGTGTACAGTATACATCTGTATACTTCTTGCATAATCATTACCCAAAGTTTTGTCTCCTGTCATCATATATTTGACCCCCTTTACCCATTTTGTACTCCCCTGACCCCTCTTTCCCTCTGGTAACCATCATATTGTTGTTTGTATCTATGAGTTTGTTTTGTTTCATTTGTCGCTTTTTGTTTTATATTTCGTATATAAGTGTTATACAGTTCTTGTCCTTTTCCATCTGACTTACATCACTTAGCATGATCCTCTTAAGATCCATTTATGTTGCTGCAAATGGCAATATTTCATCTTTTTTATGGCTGAGTAGTATTCCATTGTATATATGTATCAGATCTTCTTTATCCAATCATGTATCAAAGGACACAAGTTGTTTCCATGTCTCAGTTATTGTGAATAATGCTGCAATGAACATAGGGATACATATATATTTACATATGAGAATTCTCAAAATTTTTTGAGAATTGCTAGGTCATGTAGCTGTATTCTTATTTTTTTTATGAGCCACCATACTGTTTTCCATAGTGGCTGCACCAATTTACGTTCTCACCACCAATGTGTGAGAGTTCCCTTTTCTCCACATCCTTGCCGACACTTGTTATTTCTTGTCTTATTGATAGCCTTTCCAATAGGTGTGTGGTGGTATCTTATTGTGGATTTGATTTGCATTTCCCTTATAACTAGTGATGTTGAACATTTTTTTATATATCTGTTGGCCATGTGTATGTTGTCCTTGGAAAAGTGTCTATTCAGGTCCTTTGCCCTTTTTCTAATTGATTTGTTGTTATTGTTGTTGTAGTTGTATTTTGTGAGTTGTTTATATGTTTTGTATAGTAGCTCTATATCAGAGGTATCATTTGCAAATATCTTCTCTCATTCAGTCAGTTGCCTTTTTGTTTTGTTGATGGTTTCTTTTGCTGTGCAGAAGCCGTTTAGTTTGATGTAGTTCGATTCATTTATTTTTTCCTTTAATTCCCTTGCTTTTGGGATCAAATTCACAAAAACTCCTTTGAGACCAAGGTACACAAGTTTAGTGCCTAGGTTTTCTTCTGTGTATTTTATTGTTTCAAGTTTTGTATTCAAGTATTTAATTCACTTTGAGTTAATTTTTGTGTACGATGTCTGTCTATCTTTTTCCTCTCTCCCTCCATTTCTCCCTCCCTTCTTTCTTCTTTTTTCTTTTTTTCTTCTTCTTTCTTTCCTTTTCTTTTAAATTTCTCCTTTATCTCACACTTCAGTCTCTGGTAAAACCATTGTTCTACTCTTTTTTTCCATGCGTTCAGCTTTTTTTTTTTTAATTCCACATATAAGTGAGATATAAGTGAGATCATGTATTTTTGTCTTTCTGTCTCTGACTTATTTCACTTAACATAATGCCTTCAAGTTTCATCCATGTTGTTGGATTTAGTTATTTTTTAAGACCGAATGATATTAATATATATTTCTTCATTCACTGGTGGATATTTGGGTTGCTTCCATATTTTGGCTATTGTGGATAATGCTGCAATGCACGTGGGAGTACAGATATTTATTAAAGATACTGATTTTATTTCCTTTAGATATACATCCAAAGGGGGATTTTTAGATCAAACAGTAGTTCTAGTTTTAATTTTTTGAGGAAGCTCTGTACCAATTTTCATAATGGCTATACCAATTTTTATTCCCATTACCAAGGTACAAAGGTTCCCTTGTCTTCACTTTCTAAAGAATTCTGTTAACTCTTGACTTTCTGGTAATAGCCATCATGACAGGTGTGACTTAATATCTTAAATATGGTTTTGATTTGCATTTTCCTGGTAATTAATGATTTTGGGCATCTTTTCATATACCTGTTGGCTATTTTAAGTTTCTTTGAAAAAATGTATATTCAGGTCCTTTGTCCATTTTTTGATCAGGTTATTTTATTTTATCTTATTTCTATTGAGTTGTAAGAATTCCTTATATATTCCAGATATTAACCCCTTATCAGATAGATGGTTTGCAAATATTTTCTCCCATTCTGTAGACTGCCTTTCATTTTGTTGTTTTTTTCCTTTACTGTATACAAAGTTTTTAGCTTAATGTAGTCTCGTTAATTTATTTTTGTTTTTGTTGCCTGTACTTTCAGTGTCAGAGACAAAAAAATCATTGCCAAGACCAGTATCAGGGAGACTTTCCTTGTGCGTTTTTTTTTTTTTTTTTTTTTTTTTTTGTGCGTGTGTGGAATTTTATGGTTTCAGGTCTTATATTCAAGTCTTTAATCCATTTTGAGTTGTTTTTTTTAAAGTCTTAAGCATTTGCCATATATATTATCTGACATAAGATTTATATCTAAGATATGTAACTAATTCCCAAAAATCATTTAGAAAAAGAAAGATAATCCACATGAAAAAAAAAAATGGGCACAGATTTGAGTAAGCACTTTACAGAAAAGATAATTAAATTGAAATAAGTGTATATGAAAAATTACTCCTTCTTGATTACTCATTAGGAAAATGCAAATGAAAGCCTCCATGAGATACCACTACATATACACCACAAAAGTGAAAATAAAACCACTGACAAAACCAAGTGTTAGTGAGGATATGGAGCAACTGGAACTCTCATACATGACTATGTTACTGTTACTCGTTGGTGGTTTACATTATTTTTCAAAAGAACTTACATGGGCAAACTACACCCTTAATAGGAAATAATTAGAAAAACTTGGTATCAATCCAGACACAGCTTCAGTAAGCACCCACTGTTCACAAGAAGTAGTTCTGACGCTGTTCCCTTTCTCAACTCCCATAGTCAAGTGCTCCTCACCACAGTGCTGTAATAACTTGTGGATGCATCTGTCCTTTCCAATAAAACATGAGTCCTGCAGTCTTCTGGGGTGGCCTCAAGTTGTGGCAATTGATGAGGGGAGAAAGGACCAGGTGACAAGGCTACCCTGAGCATGGCTATTCCCACAATGTTGCGATGTTCAGCATTAGTGACATTCTTGATTTTAGGGTATTTAGTCTGGAAACAAGTCTCTGTTTAGGCTCACCTTGTTCACAAGGTCCTTTCCTGCAGAATCAACAGAGTTGTCTAAATATGAGCTTCATAATCTGTGGACCGCTGGTTCCAAGACAATCCAGAATTGAATGGGTTTTAGAGACTGAGGTTAGGTGGTGATAGCTCATTTCATGAGCTCCCATGAAATGTATGGAGTATTTTGGGTGTCCTTTCCCTGGGTAAGGTAATAGTTCCCATCAAATTCTAATTTGAGTTTATTTTTGTGTGTGGTGTGAGATAAGAGTCCAATTTCATTTTTTTTTTTGAATGTGGATATCTAACTTTCCAACACCATTTATTGAACAGACTTTCCTTTCCTCTCATGTGTTCTTGGTACCTTGTTGAAAATTGGATGGCCATATATCATGGGTTAATTTCCGGTGCTTCTATTCTGTCCATCGATCTATGTGTCTTTTTTTTTTTTTTAAATTCCAATACCACACTGTTTTAATTACAATAACTTTGTAATATAGTTTGAAACCAGGAATTGTGATGCCACCAGCTTTATTCATCCTGCTTAAGATTGCTTTGGTAATTTAGTTTTTTTTGTGGTTCCATATGAATTTTAGAATTGATTTTTCTACTTTTGTGCAAAATGCCATTGGAATTTTATTAGAGATTGCACTGAATCTGTAGGTCACCTCGGGTAGCAAGAAAATTTTAATAATAATTTTTCTAATCCATGAACATGGGATATTTTTCCATTTATTTGTATTATGTTCAGTATCTTTCATTAATGTTTTAATAGTTTTCAATGTATAGCTCTCTCGCCTCCTAGCTTAAATTTTTTTCCTAAGTATTTTATTCTCTTTGGTGGAGCCTTTAGGGTTTTCTATATATGAAATCATGTTTAGCTTGACTAAGGAAAAAAGAGAAGACTCAAATAAATAAAATCAGAAATAAAAGAGGAGATATTACAACTGATACCACAGAAATGCAAAGGATCATGGACACTACTATGGACATTATATGTCAGCAAGTTGGATAACCTAGAAGAAATGGATAAATTCCTGGAAGCATAAAACCTACCAATTCAAAATAGTGAAAAAATATGAAATCAGAACTTGCCTATAACAAGTAAGGAGAATGATTTAGTAATAAAAAATCTCTGAACAAAGAGAAGTCCAGGACTAAATAGCTTCACTGGTGAATTTTACCAAACATTTAAAGAACAATTTATACCAATACTTCTCGAACTCTTCAAGAAAATTGAAGTTTAAGGAACACTTCCAAACTCATATTTTGAAGCTGAATTACCCTGATACCAAAGTCAGACAAGGGCAATACAAGGGAAGAAAATTATAGGCCAATATTCCTGATTAACATTATTGGAAAAGCCCTCAATAAAATATTAGCAAACTGAATTCAAAAACAAATTAAAAAGATCATACACCATGATTAAATGGGATATATTCCAAGGATGCAAAGATGGTTCAACATACGCAAATCAATAAATGTGATACAACACAACAAAATGAAGGATAAAAATAATCACATGATCATCTCAATAGATGCAGAAAAGACATTTGAGAAAATTTAACATGCGTTCATGGTTAAAAACTCGAAAATTGGGTATAGAAAGAATGTACCTCAACATAATAAAGGCCATATGTGACAAACCCACAGTAACATCATACACAATGGTATAAAGCTGAAAGCTTTTTCTTTAAGATTAGGAACAAGTCAAAGGAGCCCACTTTGCCGCTTCCATTCAACATAGTTCCAGAAGTCCTAGCAACAATAAAATCAGATAAGAAAAAGATATAAAAGACATCCAAATTGAAAAGGGGAAGTAAAATATCACATAATTTCAATAAATATTTTATTTTCTGATATAGTCTTTTTAATCTAACTGTCAAATCAGTTGTATCTTTAGGCTTTGAGTTTTGTTCATTCAACATAGATGTTTAATTTTGTATCTTCTTTGCTCTTTAATTACTTCAGGTGCTTAAAGCAGACATATGTAGTATTTAGTTCCTCTTAGTAGTAGACCTATCTCCTGATCTGAACATCACACTATCTTTTTAAAAGACAACTAGGTTTTTCTTTAATAAAAAGTGATGTTTGAGCCTGAAACAAATCAGAAAACACCCTCAGTACTACTCCCCAGAGTTACTTTGCATGTACTTTCAGAAAAAGTCTATACATATGCACCCCTGTGTGTGTGTGTGTGTGTGTGTGTGTGTGTGCATAATTTTTTATAAAGCAAAATTAGATTATTTCTTCACATCTTTCTACACCATTGTTTTTTCACTCAATTTTATATGTATTTTGTAGAACCTTGCATTTTAATAACTACAGATTTATTATATTCTTTCTAGTAGCTACATTGTATTTTTTTGTATAGAAGTAATTTCTAAAAAGTTTTGAAGAGGTATCATTTTTATTTTTACAAATAAGCATGATTATTTACAGATGCAGCATCTCCTGCAATAGAAAGGGTACAGACTTTGACATCACATGGAATTGGACTCTAAACTTGATTAAACGGCATTTCTTGTCCTTGGACAAGCTACTTAATCTATTTAAATCTCACTTTTCTCATCTGTGATATAATGCCTATTTTCTTAGGCTTTTAGGAAGATTAAATGAGGTTATAAATTTTAAATGCCTGATATACAGTATAAGAAGGGAAAGAAGGAGATAACTATAGTATAGATGGTCTACTTTGTTGAAGTTCACTTGGATTATGATTGGTTTTATACAAATTCTATTTTAGCCTCATTACTGAAATAATAACTTCAATGTATATGGCAAGACTTCTATGCTCTGAACAGCCTTTAAGAATCTTAAAGTCATAATTGGCATCTCCCAGAGACAGTTTATATGTGAGATGTATGTGTGAATATATTTGAAGGTAGCATATTTATTGACATAACAGTTATATTTTGGTGGCAGAATTGGCTAATAGTCTTATTTTAGTGTCCCTTAGTTTGCTGTGTAATTCTGAATATCAGAAATTAATAAATAGGAGAAGAAAGGTAGCAGGCTAGGACCATATAGTGCCTCCTGAGACCAAAGGAAATATGACTGTGTATACCTGTTCCATTCTCCATGTGTCTTTGTTAGTATATGTCTGGCCTTTGGGCAGTCTCTTAGGACACAAGAGAATGAAACACAGAAAAATTACCAACCAAATGTCTGTTAGGGTAGTCTGTCTTTTTTGCAAAGTTTCAGTACAAACTCACTGCTTTCTAAATTACAGACAAGAAGAGACAGTTATAAGACTGAGCTATAACAGATATTGATGGTTCCCTGGGGGTATGCTTGGCACAACCACAAGGATTATTGAACCAAGGAGATTTGGAAGATTTCTAAATCAGGTACTAGAACCCTGAAAAATGTTCTTGGCAGCAGAGCTTTAATTCTATGTCATTCATCCTATGCACACTTTGGAGAACTTGAGCTCCTTTATTATTTTCCATATCAAAAATGAGAATTTTCCTATATTAATATTTGTGAGAACCAGGGAATCTTAGGGACCACCTAGCTCCTAGGTATAAAGATACTTTGGCAATATCAAGAACACTGCATGTCAAAGGATTTTGTAAGTCTATTTCTTTGGTGTCTCACCACCTGGGACCACAACCTGAGACCCTATCTTTTTTTCTTATTTATTCATTCAGTCATTTATTTATTGACTTCAAAACTTTCATGCTCACAGTTGTAATCCAGTGTTTAGATCCCAGTTTCTGCCCCTAAAGTCTACATGTCAATGGGAGAAACATGACAAATAACACAAGTTAAACAAAGGAATTTTAGAGAGTGGTAAGCATTACTTTAGAAAAATAAAATTAGGTAGTGAGATGTAATATAATATGCTGAAGAACTACTTTAACTAGGCTGTGCAAAGAAGTACTGTCTGAGAAGCAGAGCGCTAAATGATGAGACTGAGGCAACTATGTGTAGATCTGGAGGGAAGTTCATTCCAGGTAGAATAGAGTCCTTAAAATAGGAATGGGTCTGGCATATTCCAGGAACAGCAATGACAACAAAGCCAGTGCTTCTGGAGCAGAGTAGAAGTTGGGGAGACATATATAATCAGACTGCCAGTTACCTATCGATTTTTTGCCCCCGATCTACCTTGGGAAAGAGTTTGACACTATCTGATTTCAATGGGAAACTGTTAAATTTTGTCTTTTATATTTTGAGAAAGTATTTAGACCTCTTCATAGGGTTAGGAATGAATGCAAAGAGACCAGTTAGGGAGTTATTGTAGGAGGTCAGGGAAATGATGATGGTGGCTTAGGCCAGGATTTTAGAAACAGACACATTGGTGAGTACTGGATTCCAAATATATTTTAGAAGTAGAATCACTGAAAAAACTGAAAGGTAGATACTAGATATAGGGGTAAAAAAAAAACATAGGACTACCCAAGCTTTCTGGCCTAAGGTAGATGAAGAGGCCATTTCCTGAGTTAAGAAAGACTGAAAGATAGGGAAAAATGGAATATAAAGGTACCATTACATTTAGATGCCTATTAGGCATCAAGAAGTAGGATAAATAAGTCTGGAACTCAGCAATGAGGTCAGATCTGGGGATATTAACTTGACATTTAAAGCCAGATACCAGGTGAGCTCTTCTAAGAAGTAAGTGGAAATAGAGAAGAGAAGGGAACCAGAACAAGGGCCCTGGGCATTCTAACATTTAGAGGTCAGAAGGGACTGAAAAGGATCAGCTAATAAGATGAGAAAAGAACAGGAGAATTTGACATCTCAAGAACCTAAAGAAAATAAATCTTTCAAGAAGGATGAAATACTTGTTTGTGTCATTGATGCTGGAACAAGTAAGATGGGAACAGATAAATTGCTGAATTTTCAAGATAGAAATTAATAACAACCTTGATAAAAATAGTGGAGTAATAACTACCAAATCTTTATTAGAATAAATTGTGGAGATTGTAGGCTTAACAAGATGGAGATAATAGGTCTATGCAACACTTGAAGACTTTTGCTATCTGCAGGGAGTTTTTTAAAGCCACACTTCCATGCCCTCTTCTTGCCCCTTTTTCATACACTAACCTGTTTGAAATACAATAAATGCCCTCTTATTTGGCTCTGTTGGAACCAGTAGTTTACAGTTTAATTGAAAGAGTGAATCGAAGCAGAGAATTATGAAAAATACTTTATCCATAGCTTAATACTTTAAGTTAAAACATACATTAGGGTCGATTCACCAATATTTTGATATAGTGTCAAGGTTTTTCCTTAAGCATATTTAAGATTTGGGGTCACTAATTGGTACTTTGTGTCTTTCTCCTGTCTACCACAGTAAAATAATTTTTGATGTACAGTATCAATTTTCTTTAAAGTAGAATGAAAAGTTAAAAACTCCAAAGCAATCTAAGTATCAGATTTTTATGATTTTTCATCTTTGTGGTTGCTTTGCTCAATCTACTTATACAATATTTTTTTTCTTAATAGTCTCTCCTTTATCAAGTCTTCCCAAAGAATACAAATTACTCTTCATAAAATTGACAAATCTCATTTTACATTCCTATTCTATTAATAAACATATATAAATAATTTTTGTTGGAGCTGTTGAAGCAGAAGTACCATGTACAGTAGCCACAAGCATTCAGTGTGGTGAAAGTATCAGTGTGTTTTTGTTTTAGATGTACGACATTGGTTAATCTAGAGGTTAGATAAAAAGGTCAGTTAAGAGAGTATGTTGTATATGGTTGCTAGATTGTACCTTTAAGACGAAGAAAGCAGATACATTAAAGAACATAAGGATTTGTATTTCTACTAAAAATCTCTGACTATGGTTTCATGTACATAGATTTTATGTGTTTGTGAAAGAAAAGCAACATTAATTAAAAACAACATCTGAGTAATGATAACAACTATAATTTTCTTCTCATTCTTTATTGAAAGGTATATCACATACACAGAAAAACAAAACATACATGTACAATTTAATTAATAATTGTAAAATGAATTCTATGCAACCAGTGCCAAGCTTAGGAAACACAAGACTCCCATGAGCCTCTTTTCAACTTGACTTTGGTAATGATCATTTCTTTGTTTTTCTTTATCACTTACCACCTTTGTACTTATTCTTATAAAGATACTGTTTAAACTTTGTGTAAATGAATTATGCCATTTGTATTCTTTTGTTTACTTATTTTATTCATGTAATTTTGGGATTCATCAGTTTGGTGCATAGCTCTAGATCATCTATTTTCATTACTCTGCAGGATCTCATTGTATAAATATACCATAATTTATTTTACCATTCTACTATTGATAACTATTTGTGTTCTTTCTAAGTTTAGATTATTATAATCAGTGCTGCTATAAACATTCTTAGATGTTATCTTAGTGCATGTTTATTTGAGTAGCCTTAAGGCTGCACTATCAACTAAGGTGAGCACTTGACAGTGATGATTTAAATTTAAATTAGTTAAGATTAAATAAGATTAAAAATTTCATCCCTCAGTTGTGTTACCCACATTTCAAGGGTTCAGTAGCCACAACTGACTTGCAATGACAGTACAAGTCTGGAAACTTCTATTGAATAGCCCTGCTCTAGGGGACGTATCTAAGAGTGGAGTTGTTGGAAACTGGGATAGACTTATTTTTAACCTTACTATATAATACCAAACTGGCTTTCAAAGTGTTTGTACTAGTGTATCGTTCATTCAACAGTACATGAGAATCCTGCATCTCACTTTTCTACATCCTCATCAACACCTGGCTTAGATATTATATTAGTTTGCTAGAGCTCTGGTAACAAAAGACCACCAACTGGGTGACTGAAACAATAGAAATTTATTGATTATAGGTATTGGAATTATGTCCTCCTACTCTGTGGTTTATCTTCTCTTATTTTTTTATTAATAAAAATAAGTTCTTAAATTTAACATATCTAATTTGATAAACATTTCCTTTACGATTGGTACTTTTTGTGGGTTGTTAAGAAATCTTTCCTTATCCTGAGTTAATGAAGATTTTATTTTTCTATATTGTCTTCCAAAAGCCTTGCAGTTTTTCTCATTTAGGTCATTTTTTTACTTGAGTCTGTTTTTTGTTTTTGTTGGGTAGGGGTAAAAATTTTTTTTAAAAGAAAACCGATTTCTCATCATCACTTATTGAAAATTCTATTCTTTCTTTGAAAATTTGTAATGTCATTCCTGCTATATAAAAAATGCCCATAGTTCTGTTTATACTACTTCATTTAAAAAATTTCATCTGTTCATTTACCTCTATGCCAATATAATACTTTCTTACCAAAGCCTTTCAATAAGTCTTATCTGATAGGGCAAGTCTTTCTAATTTGTTCTTTTTCTGCAAGAGTTTTTCAGCTACAATTGGTTCTTTGAATTTCCTAGTTTTTTATAGATATGTTTTGTCAGACTAAGTTCCCTTCTATTCCTGGTTTGCTAAGAGACTTCTTTTTTAAAAATCGTAAATAGAAGTTGAATTTTATCAAACATTTTCTTGCAGCTGCACTGTACTTTTTTGAAAATCGCTACTTCCTAGATGATGTGCTAAATGCTCTATATATATCATGTCTAATGTTCAAATCAGTTTTGCAAAGTAATTATTATTATTTCCATCTTGTAAATGAAGAAAGCAAAGCTCAGAAAGGCTACTTAGCTTGCCCCAATTTTTAGGTACTTAGTGGGGTAGCTAAGATTCAAACTCAGGTTTCTCTAGACACTTAATTCACTCATTCATTAATTTATGCATATATTTACTCAATAAATTGTTATTGATGAACCTCCATGTTTCCTTGAAATCCTTGCAGTTGCTAACTTTATCTCCTTATTACCTGAGTCTGGATAAAAAACTCTAAAATGTGATCTTAAATTTATAACTTCTTTATTTTCTTGTGAACTCAAATAATTTTTCTTCCCTTTCTCCTCTTCTTTATTGCCTTATTCATATACTGGAACAAGCTAATAGTCACAGGCAAAACAAATGGAGGGCCCATCTGTGTGAAAACTAGATGGTACTAGGAATGCAACAAATGGGTCAGGTAAAATTAATGCCTATGTTTAGCAGTTGATGTGAAAAATAAAGCAGCTCGGCAGAATAAAGCAAATGGAGAGATGTAGTTGTTAAAGGAGGAAAAAATCATAAAGACCTACATTATCTGCTTAAAAATTATTTTAATTAATGGTGAAAAATTTTTCATGTGTTAGCTAATAAGAGATGTATTGAGGCTGAATGAGTGCTGAATGAATAAAGCTAGATAAGGGTTTTATCTATTTGTTTGATTTTCAGTGGGAGACTGTGATATGGTTAACAGATTATTAGATTAGCAGTCAAAAGACCCAGGTACACTATTAGACACTATGTCTCAAGAGAACTATTTTGTGAATTATAGACAGAGGCCAATGTGCCTTGTAAACATATCAATTTTGTTTTTTTTCAATGTGGTGGCAATATTATGGGTACATATACATGATATGGGTGTGTATAAAGACTAGTACAGACCTGTTTCCAATTGAGAGGCACAACTCTTAGAGGAGTCACATACTTAAAGGGCTTAAAAGTGATCTTTATGAATCAAACCAAACAAATTCCTCAGATGCCGATAGGGCAGAATTTCTACATAAAGCACATTACCGGTGCTCTTACTCCATTCCTTAAAAAGTTCAAAAAGTATCAAGTAATTTGAAGACCACTAGGCAAATATTTGTTTTCTATATTATTTTATGGCACTGGGCATTGATTTGTGGGATCTAGACCTGCTAATAATTTGACTTTCCTTCAAACATTGCTCTTTTTAAGTCTAAACATTTCATTTCTTAAAAATAATTGTATGATTTGTTGGATATATGTTAATTTACAGCAAAATTTGAACAAAACAAATTCCCACAGCATTTCAAAGAATCTCAATGATTGAGTTAGCATGAAATCTAATTTTTAAGAAACTTTGAGTTATAAATTAAAAACAATAAAATTTACTCTTCTTAAGCATACAGTTGAACAAATTTTGATAAATGTATGTGGTCATGAACCACCACCAACATCAAAATATAGAACATTATGTCACCCCAAAATTTCTCATTTATTTCTTGGCAGTCACTTCCCTCTCGATCCCATCTTCTGTAATTATTGACCTACTTTTTGTTCCTATAATTTTACCTTTTCTAATATGTCATGGAAATGGAATCATGCATGCTTTTTGTTTCTGGCTTCTTTAGCTCAGCAGAATGTTTTGAGGTATATCCATGTTATTGCCTGTCTCAATAACTCATTCATTTTTATTGATGAGTGGTATTTCACTGGATGGATAGACCATACTTTGTTAAATCATTCAATAGTTAATGGACATTTGGATTTTTCCTAGGTTTCTTCAATTGTGAGTAAAGTTGCTATGAACATTTGCATATAGATATTTGTGTAAACATGTTTTTTCATTTATCTTGGAGTGAGATTGCTAGATAATAGGATACATGCAGGTTTAACTTTATAAGAAACTGCCAAAAGTGTTTTCCCAAATGGCTGTTTGCATTCTCAAGAACAATATGTGAGCCCGAGGTGCTCCGCACCCTTGACAAACTTAGTATTGTCAGTCTTCTTAATTATGCATTTTATTATTAATTAGATTGAGCTTCTTTTCATATGTTTATTGGCTATTTGTATATTTGCTTTGTTAAAGTGTCTTTTACATTTTTTGCTCTTTTTTTTGAATTGTTTGTCTTTTGAGTTGTATGAATTCTATATATGCATATTCTGGATATAAGGTCTTTATCACATATGTGTTTTGTATTATTTTCTTCCTGTCTGTAATTTGTCTTTCCACTTTCTGAGTGTCTATCAAAGAGCAGAAGTTTTTAATTTTAACGAAGTTTAGTTTATCAATATTTAATGGTTTCAAGCTATTTATAAAATCTTTGTGTAATCTAAAGTCACAAAGATTTTCTCATGTGTATTCTTCTAAAGTTTTATCTCTTATTTTGGAGTCTAATGTCCATAACATGTTAATCTATTTAGATTCATCTTTCATTTCCATTTTTTTCATTTAGAATTATACAAATATCACATTCATATGATAGCTTATATACATCTAGCTATGAAGACTTGTTCAAAATTTGTTTAGACACTGTATTTATTGGCTTCAATGGGAAATACTTTTACTTTTTAGCAGGCACTATTCTCTCCTCAGTTTTGTTTTGTGTTTTTCTGAGTAGTGTGACTTTTTAGCACTCATAATAAAGGATTTGAACTTTAGAAAATAAAGCACTCACTCAAGGTAAAACTCATAACACAGGCATCTTTTGGTTTCTGAATATCAACTGGGTTTGACTGTTGACTTTAGTGTTGACTATTAGCCAGTTGAAATAGGTTTTTACACAAGACTAACTTGAAAAACTACCCAACAAGGCTAGATCTATTCCACTAAGATGTGTTTTTAGATTTTCCTGTGAGGGCATTATCTTCATTAGTGGGACCAAATAAGTGACCAATTTACATTTTTTCAGTCATGGAGTTAGTTGGCACTTTATTTATGATTGATTCCAGTATTAATTTATTATCTATTTAGACGGGTGTCCCAGACAGGTGCCCAACAGACTCTTCACTTCTGTTTGACTCTATATCTCTGCTGATTGTGTCCCTAAATTACAGTGGTTAAAGCAGTAGAGATCAAGATACTAGACACTAGAGATAATCAACAAACTAAATTCAAATATGGTTCCAATTTCAGTTTTTTTAAGAGTTTATCTAGAGATTTGTCTTCTCTTTTGATAGAATATCCACAAGCCAGTCTACCATTAATACTTTAGACCTGATAATTGATGATCCCAATCTGAGTAATCTAAGAGTTGCCTGATATTTCCAGATACCCCAGACTTCAAGATATAGTATATTTTTCAAGATAATAGAAACCACATGGGTGGTTCCTGGTTGGAGGAGTTTTATTTAATATCTTCCCTTTAGGCCACTTGAGAACACATTGTCTTTAACAATGATAAACATGCAAGTTAGCACTCTCTGAGCTTTAGTTCTTAAATTATTGAGAATACTAATAGGGTAATGCTGGTTTTCTCCAGCCTTCAGTGGCAATTGGAAAAGGCATCCTTTATGCCAATATCCTTCAGCATGTTTTGCAACCTTGGCAAAGTAGGCATGAATGGAACCCCTAATCAGAAATTGTGCAGAATGACAATTCTATTCAATCTGCCCCTGGCCAAGCTTTCTGCCTCATAAAGACTGAGAAATACAGTCATTTTTATATATGGCAACCTAGTTAAGCAGAATGAATTTCAGCATACTCCAAGCACGAATGATAAATGCAGACATTTAACTCTATATGAGCTTGGGAAAAATTCATATGATAATTTTTTTACTGGTGAAGCCATCTGGTTCTGGACGTTTACTTTGTGGGAGATTTTTGATGATTGTTTCAATTTCCTTACTGTTGATCGGTCTATTTAGATTTTCCAGTTCTTCATGATTCAGCCGAGGAAAGTTGTATATTTTTAAGAACTTGTCTATTTCTTCTAGGTTATTGAATTTTTTGGCATGTAGTCTTTCATGGTATTCTCATATGATCTTTTGTATTTCTTTGGTATCTGTTGTACTTCTCTTGCATTTCTGATTTTGCGTGTCTTTTCTCTTTTTTCCTTAGTGAGTTTAGCCATGAGTTTTTCAACTTTATTGATCTTTTCAACGAACCAGCTCTTTGTTTTATTATTTTTTTTCTATTTTGTTCTCAATTTTATTTAATTTTGCTTTAATTTTTGTTATTTCCTTCTATCTCCTGACTTTAGACTTTATTTGTTCCTCTTTTCTTAGTTCTTTAAGATGTAATGTTAGGTTATTTATTTGGGATTTTTCTTGTTTCTTGAGATAAGCCTGTAATGATATAAACTTTCTTTTTATTACCGCTTTTGCTGTATCCCAAAAGTTTTTTTATCATACAACCAAAAATGCATTTGTTATATGAAAGGACAAAACTGAGGATAAAATATGTTTCTTA
The DNA here is from genome assembly GCA_028627145.1 of Eidolon dupreanum. Taxonomy (NCBI): domain Eukaryota; kingdom Metazoa; phylum Chordata; class Mammalia; order Chiroptera; family Pteropodidae; genus Eidolon; species Eidolon dupreanum. The sequence goes on along the minus strand of CM053510.1, from coordinate 59,198,226 downwards.
GCTTGTATAATATATACAAGAAAAAAATTTTGGTAAAGATAAACAAATATATATATATATATATGTATATATAATTACATATACATATATACATATATATATATATATATATATATATAAATAATGAATGATCATTCAGAGAAGTAGAAAAATTTAGGTTTTTGATGGACATTTTAAAAGTAGTAAAGTTTTGATATGTTGTATTTTCATTTTCATTTGTTTCTATGTATATTTTGATCTCTTTATTTCATCTTTGATCCTTTTAAATCATGCTAAGCAAAATAAGTCAGACAGAAAAAGTTGAGAACTATATGATTCCACTCATATGTGGGATATAAAAATGAAAGCAACAAACAAACAAGACAAACAAATAAAAGCTCATAGACACAGATAACAGTTTAGTGGTTACCAGATGGAAAAGGGGAGGTCAAATACATGGTGACGGAAGGAGATTTGCCTTTGGGTGGTGAACACACAATGCAATGTACAAATGATATGTTATTGAATTATATACTTGAAACCTATATAATTTTATTAACCAATGTCACCCCAATAAATTTAATAAAAATTTTAAAAAATATATGTAGTGTGAAAAAACATCACCCCTTTTTTTCTTTCATGGCTTTAAGAATCATACAAATTTAAAAAGATAATTGCTTTGAGTACCTAAGTCTAGTTAGTTCTAAAATTATTCCTTTGACCCTGCATTGTTTTCTGTTTGCTTATCTGCTTTTGGTCTGCTGATACCCTTCCCATTGCAGCTATTTAGCAGAAGCCTTATGCAATCTTTTCTGTGTCTACCCCATTGTGTTACCTCATTTCCACTGCTGATAATTATTTCAGCATTTCCTAGAAAATAGAAAGTTTTACGCATATGCTTTGCTCAGTGCTAAGAGGAACTAAAAAAGTTTTGAATAAATTTTTTATCTTATATGGGTCACTCTTTTCTGTATTTTGGTATAAATGGAGGCCTAAAAAATGATTGCATTTCAAATCTATAATTTATCACACACAAAAAAGGTGATCCCATTGAAACTTTCATGATTGACCCCAAATGGCTGTTGCTTTACCACTTGCCAATTTAACAGTATTGATACACCTAGTCTGTATTATATAGATAAGCTTCACTTCACAAACACTCCAAATTTATACAATGGATAGTCTAGGACATAATGTATTTTTAAGTGACTACTTTACAGAAAAACTTAATAAACTTATTTACAAGTGAAGTTGCCATTATGTGATTGAAGTATGACCCAATTTTTTTATTTTTATTTTTTTTAATTGAAGAAATGATTAAAAAAATTTTCCCCCCATCTACCCGCCCCTCTCCCATTCTCCCTCCCCACTGTCCACGTCCATGAATCTCTGTTTGTCCTGTTTATTTGCTGCTTTTAGATTTATATCCCACATAAGTGATATCATATGATTTTCAACTTTTTCTATCTGGCTTATGTCACTTAGTATGATTAGATCCAGGTCCATCCATATTGTCGCAAATGACAGTATTTCATCTCTTCTTATGGCTAAGTAATATTCCATTGTATGTAAGTACCACAACTTCTTTAGCCAATCATCTATTGTAGGACACTTTGGTTGCTTCCATGTCCTGGCCACTGTGAATAACGCTGCTATGAACATCGGTGTGCAAATATCTTTTTGGATATGAGTGTGCAAGTCTTTGGGGTAAATACCCAGTAAAATGATTGCTGGATCATATGGTAGATTGATTCTTATTTTTTGAGGAACCTCCATACTGTTTTCCATAGTGGCTGTACCAATTTAACTCCCACCAACAATGTATGAGGGTTCCTATTTCTCTGCATTCTCTCGCATCCTCTAGGGAGATGTGTCTGTACAGATCCTCGGCCCATTTTTTGATTGGATCGTTTGTTTGGTTTTTTTTTTGTTGTTATTTAGTCGTATGAGTCCTTTGTATATTTTGGATATTAGGCCCTTATCGGAGGTGTTGCTTGCAAATATATTTTCCCATTGGCATGATTCTCTCTTTACCTTGTTGACAATTTCTTTTGCTGAGCAAAAGTTTTTTTGTTTGATGTAGTCCCATTCATTTATTTTTGCTTTTATGTCCCTTGCTTTTGAGGTCTTATATTCAGGTCCTTAATCTATTTTGAGTTAATTTTGGTGTGTGGTGATAGACAACAGAGAATATGATTGGTATGATTTCAACCCTCTTATATTTGTTGAGGCTATTTCTGTGTCCCAGTATGTGGTCAGTCCTTGAGAATGTTCCATGTGCGCTAGAGAAGAATGCATAAGCAGGTATTTTGGGATGGAAGGCTCTGTATATGTCAATTATGTCCAGTTGGTCTAAGGTGTCATTTAAGGATGTTATTTCCTTATTGATTTTCTGTTTGGGTGATCTGCCCATATCCGACAGTGGGGTATTTAGGTCCCCTACTATGATAGTGTTTTGATCTGTTTCTCCCTTTAATTCTGTAGTAATTGCTTTATATATTTTGGGGCTCCCCTAATTGGGAGCATAGATATTAAGTGTTATGTGTTCTTGATGCATGATTCCCTTTATCATTATGAAATGTTCCTCAGTATCTCTCTTTACCTTTTTTATTTTGAAGTCTATTTCATCTGATATTAGTACCGCTACTCCCACTTTTCTCTGAAAGCCATTTGCTTGAAACATCATTTTCCACCCTTTTACTTTGAGTCTATATTTGTCTTTGGAACTGACATGTGTCTCCTGGAGGTAGCATATGGTTGGCTTTTGTTTTTTTTTTGATCCAATCTGCAACTCTGTGCCTTTTTATTGGTGAATTCAGTCCATTTACATTTAGGGTGATTATTGAAATATGAGGTCTTCTTATAGCCATTTTATCTTTTGCTTTCTGGTAGCTCGGTATTTCCTTTGCTTCTTTGTCCTTGTGTTTCTGTTTTGTTGTTGTTGTTGTTGTTGTTGTTGTTTTATTTTGGTTGGCCTTCGTATGTTTTCCTTCTAGTCTTTCTTGTTTTATGTTTAGTTCTGAATCTTTGGTGTGTGGTTACATTATGAATACATAAAGGATAGTTATATATAGTCATCCCTTTTCTTCTGTGTGTGCCTTATGGCCATTCCCATTTGTGAATTTGGATTTGAATCCTCTCTTTTCAGTCATTGTTGTCTCAATTTGTTCCTATGTATGCTGAACATTCATTTCTATCTTGCTATAGCAAATCTGTTCTTATTATTTAAGCTTATAATGCCCTGTTCCTAGTAAGGGTTGCACTCCTCTGCTTCTATCAGCCTGCTAGTCACCTTACTCATAATTATGCATTTTTTTGTTGTCATTTTGTTTTAGGTGAGCTGATCCCTTTCAGTATTTCCTGTAGTGCAGGCTTCGTAGTGGAGAATTCCCTCAATTTTTGTATATTTTGAATGGTCTTTATTTCCTTCATGTTTAAAGTAGAGCTTAGCTGGATACATTATTCTAGGCTGGTGGTTCCTTTCACTTAATAGTTTGAGTATTTGATTCCACTCCTTTCTGGCTTGTAAGGTTTGTATTTGGAAGTCTGACAATATCTAATGGGTTTTCTTTTATAGGTTATTGTCTTCTTTTCTCTGGCTGCCCTGAGAATTCTGTCTTTGTCATTGATTTTTGATAACTTTAATACATTGTGTCTTGATGAAGGCTTTTTTGGGTTGAGATAATTGGGTGTTCTGTTGACTTCTTGAATTCCAAGCTCCAGTTCATTCCTTAGATTTGGGGAATTATCCATTATTTGTCTGAAAATGCTTTCTAATCTCTGCTCCTTTTCCTCGCCTTTGAGAATTTCCATTATTCTTATATTTCTTCTCCTGATGGTATCAACTAGTTCTTGTATTTCTCTTTCATTATTTTTCATTCTTCAGTTCCTCTCTTCTTTCTGATTTATTTCTAGATTTCTGTCTTTGATATCACTGATCCTTTCCTCCATTTGCTCGACTATTTCCCAAGCTTGTTGTTTCATTTTTCAACTCTTGCCGTGTGTTCTTTATCTCCAGAAGTTCTATTCGGTTCTTTTTGAGGATTTTAATCTTCTTGCTAAAGAACTCATTCTGCTCATCTAGTTGTTATTTCAACTTCTGTAATTGTTGATATGATTCGTTTCGGATCTCACTGAGTTTTTTCACAAGTACTTTCCTGAATTCTCTGTCATTTAAGTTGCATATTTTTATGTCTGTAAGCTTATTTTCTGGATATTTTTCTCTTTCTTTCTGAGCTGTCTTGTCACCTTGGTTGTCCATGGTGTTTAATGGACTATTTCTCTTCCTGGACATTAATGGAAGTATATTCTGATTTTTTTTATAGAAAGAAAATTTATTATGTAATGGTCCCTAGCCTGTTGCAAAGAAGGCACTTTTTTTTTTGGTTTCCAGTAGGTGGCATCTAAGTCTCTTGGATATCTACTTTATATAAAGTCTTAATAATGTCTTTATTTTTCCTTATAGATGTTCAATCTTGCTCACTACCCTCAGGCTAGTTCCTATCTCTGTTAGTGACTGTTTTGGTAGCGTTTGCTCAGATTCCCCTGGGGCTCCATGGCATTCCTTCTTGGAGGGTATGGTGAGAGGGGCCTTCTGGGTTGGGGGATAGGAGCTGCGACTCATCCTCGGTTTTGCAACCGCGGGTTATAAAAATCAACTGTTGTTTCTCTGCCATTCCCTCTTTTCTGCTGTCCCTGTTTCTATGCTTTCTGCCCTGATGACTGGACATTGCTGCTGGCATGTGGAGCTCACAGCACTCCCAGGCAGGGATATCACGGAAGTCACCGCACCTTCTCCCTCCCGCTCCTCTTACAGAGAGCTCCAGCTGTGAGAAACAGCTCCTTTGTTTCTCCCAGTCTGCTGCCTGACACCTGGGTTTCTGACCTTTGGTAGCTCTTATCTGCAGATCCCATGCTCAGACGTGCTGGTGTGCAGTTTGGGTGCTTTGTTGAATTTTAGATGTTCGGCTTATTGTTGTTTTAAGGGGAAAGATTTGGGGATGACTCTCACTCTGCCATATCTCAGACATCACCCTCAATTTTTAATAATAATATTTACAAGCAATTTTTAAAAAATATATCTAAATTAGGCCTAGGATTCTGGGAAGATTCTTGGTTGGTAACCAAGAAGCATAGTTTTTTAAATGTTCAAATTCCCACATATAAAAAAACTGAGACAATTATTTAACAAAACTAAAAACCAATGGACAACATTTATAACAAAATTGGTGATGGAATATGTCCATAAATGCCCAAAGTGCAGGCTGATGGGATAAATCAGCAAAAGCCACAAGCCTTGCTTATTATCAGTGTCGGAACTGCAGAAAGCAGAGGGATACTCAGTGTGGCACCTGAGAAACTGAAAACAAGTTAATTCATAGCAGCCAATTTATTAGACGGCCCAATTTGATTGAGAACAGTAGCTAAAATTTGCTCATTCCAATAGCAAGTGTGCCGGGACTTATAATAAATCCTAAACACTAGAGCAGTCTAACCCCTGTGAAATCTCAAAACTGAGCTTTTAGAGCTTTTGTCTGGGACAAGACCTCATATTGAAGAGTGGGGTCAAAATTGAGAATGGTAAGGGCGACAGAGAGAAAGGAAAAAGAAGATTCAAATAAGAATGGGTGAGCCATGAAAAGACATGGAGGAAACTTAAATGCATAATACTAAGTGAAAGAAGACAATCTGAAAGGATTTCAACTATATAATGTTATTGAAAAGGCAAAACTATGGAGACAATAAAAATACCAGTATTGTCAGGGGCTAGGGTGTGGTAAGGTTGAATAGGCAGAGCATAGAAGAATTTTAAGGTAGTAGAACTACTCTGTATGATATAATGATAGATATGTGTTATTATACATTTTTCTAACCTCACAGAATGTACAGCATCAATAGTAAACTCTAATGTAAGGTATGGTTGTTAGGTGATAATGATGTATCAGTGTAGGTTTATCTATCTTAAGAAATGTATAACTCTGATGGAGAAGATAATAGGGGAGGCTATGCATGAGTAGGGGCAGGGAATATATGGCAAATCTCTGTACTTTCTACTCAATTTTTCTGTATACCTGAAACTGCTCAAAAAATAAAGTTTATGAAAAGTGTGTGTGTGTTTTCAATTTCTACTCTAAAACATTGCTACAAATTTAGTGACTTAAAACAGCATAAATATTTTATCTCACCATTCTGTAGGTTAGAATTCTGGATAGTTTTGGTTGGTAACCATCCTTTTAGTCTCTTTTTCTATGAAATTGTTTTTATTTCGCTTTGTTTGTTTTCTTAGATTTCACATATAAGTGAAACCATACTTCATTTGTTTTTCTCTACCCAGCTTAATTCACTTAGCATAATGGCCTCTGGATCCATCCATATTGTCACGAATGACAAGATTTTATTCCTCTTTTGTTGCTGCATAATATTCTATTATATGTATATACCACATCTTCTTTATCAGTTCATCTGTAGATGGATACCTAGGTTGCTTTCACATCTTCGCTGTTATAAATAATGCTGCAACGAATGTAGGAGTTATACATCATTGTTCTTATAAAAGCTGCAAAGCGTTCATATAAATAATTAAATAAGATATCACAAATATACTCTTATATACACATCCTACTTCACGAATATGTATAGTCTCCTGTTAACCTAATATGTAACTTTGGGACTCTGTCACGAAAAATGTAAATTGTGAATTCCACACAATTTCCCTCAATGTTATATAAGAACACTTGCTTTCTCAGTTCAGTCATATGGGCATGAAGTGATAAAAAGCCAAAAGACTTTGTTTTATAAATTTTTAGGTGTCCCAGAGCCTTCTATTTTATTGAAAATAACAGTTTTAAGTGTTGTTAAGAATAATTGGTAAAAATATATTTAACCAAGACTTAAAGGCAATAAATCAAGAGGCTTGCAAAACCTAGAAACCCAATTTGGCATTTTTAAAGGAAGTGCAAATTTTGGAAGGAAATAAACATGTTGGAGGAAATGAGAAACAAAAAGAAATTATTTTTACTCTTAAAAATTATAAATGATTAAATTTTTCTTATATTGTCAGCTATATTTCTTTCTCCAGTGTCAGTACTATGCTTTAAAAAATACTGCACAGCCTTGTGCCCATACAATATATTTTGACCCTGTAGCCTTTGTCATTCCTTCATTATCTATGTGTACAGTGAATAGTCTAATTCATTAGAAACATGACCTAATCAGTTATATGTTAAAAAATATGTTCTCTATATTTTGGGAGTTAAGTCTATTTAATTAAATTGTCTTTTGATATTCAGAATATTCTAGAGAAGATTTATATATATGTAGAAAGAAATAATTTTGGAATAATATACCTGGAAGAGTCCACTCGATAAAAATAACTACAGTTAATAATCTTGATTTTAAAAGGTAAAAGGGAAACTAAAATATACAGAAATTTATTTTTCCGAAAGTTAAGAAAAACATATCATATATAAGCTTCTAAGGGCAGAAAATGTACCTTAGTTAACTTAGTCTTTGGTATTTAATATAATTTCACATGGAAATTAGCATTCAAAACTTTTATAAGGGTAATGGCAGTCCTGTCTCCATTGGTGGAAACAATTTCATCATTTACAGGTGTCTGCTTTATTCTCACAAGTGGTCATTGTTAAAAGGAGAGGTGCATAGCGGGAGAGAGATTCATATTTATGCTTTTTCGCTAATACATATATACTGAATACTCTCCACATGCCAGAAATTATGCGAGGGACTGGAAATAAGGTGCAATTTCTTTCCTCTAAGGACTTATATTATGCTGCGTAATTGAAACATACTGTGATAAGCACCTTGCAATGAGGGTAGTGAACACAAACTGTTAAGGACCATAAAAGAGAAGCAGATACCTGCAACCTAGGGGGTCTGGTAAGACCTTTCTTTTAGTCCCCATTCCTGCTACCTTACTTTAGGCCATTGTCTTACAGTCAGCTTTTAGCCATAGTCTTTTAACTGGTCATCCTGCTGCCTGTCCCTTGATTCTCTCCACTCCAAATCTGATTTAGATTCTTTCAGTGTCTCCACTTCACTCTCAGGATAAAATCCAAACACAGAATTATAATTCAAAAGATCTTTCATGACTGGTCTGCCATTTCTGTCACACCCTAATCTCTTCCTACTCTGTTGTGCTTTACCCCCAAAGCATGAAAAACTTCCTTGGGTTCCAAGGATGCTTTGTTCTCGTTCACCTTCTGCCCTTTGTTCATGCATTTCTTCCCTTTAGAACATTCTCTTTTTCCTTACTGCACCTTTACTTGGCTAATTTATACTTTAATTCTCAGCTGAGATATATTCATCCAAACCAGAAATGTGAGTGTTATTTTAATCTCTTCCTTTTAACTCCACCTTTCTATTTGATCACCAAATCTTGAAAATTCTGATAAGCATCTTTTCTTTGGGCTATTTAAATGTTTTTTCCTACTTATTAAAACAAAACTGAAAGGTTGGTATTCTTGTTCCCCTTTTATAGGTGGGGAAACTGAAGCTAAGAGAGATTAAGTTACTGATTCAGGATCACACACTTCATATGTCACAAATCTGAGATTCAAACCAAATTCCATTTGGCTCCAAGGTCAAAATGTTCTGTCACACTGCTTTTCCAAGGCAAGGGGTATACTAATGACCATTATGTGTTTGCTTCAAAAGAACGTTATTATTTTGAGATGTTTAACTTCATTGTGTTTGATTGTTTCTTCCACGGTTGTTCAAAAATCAGTGGCTAATGTAATTGGACACTAGGCATTTACACATTTTTATCTTTTTCTATTTATCAGTGGCTATTTGAGGCAATGAGATGTGATAGTTGCATGTGTATTTCTAAGGGTTAGGAAGTGAGAAATAATTGGAAAGTGAATAAAATAGGTGTTTTTGTATCAATAAAATAAGTCATTTAAAAAGTATTGTAGGTGGATCTCACTTATATGTGGAATCTAACAAAGCTGAATACATAGAAGCAGAGAGTTGAATGGCAGTTACCAAGGGTGTGGGAGTGGGAAGATGCTGGTCAAAGGGTACAAAGTTGCAATAGTGTAGAATAAATAAATCTGGAGACCTAATATAGAACATAATAACAATAGCTAATAACACTGTATGAATACTGTAAATTTGCTACAAGAGATTTTAGGTGCTTTCATGAGGAAAAAGGTAACTATTTGAATAGAAGAGTATGTTAATTAGCTTGTCTGTACTAATTATTTTATTGTGTAATATATACCAAATCATGTCATACATCTTAATATATACAATTTTAATTAAAAATAAAATAAATTCTTAGGCAAAAAAGTCATTTAATTGCTGGATCTCTTATACAAATAATAAATAAACAAGTAAATAAATAAAAAGTATTGCAGACACACTGTAGGAAATTCTACCACCCAATGATAGGAAACCACTGATATAAAATCTTGCTGTATTTTAAAATGATTGTATATATTCCACAATATATACACATGCCATACTACCTATGACTCACCATTTTGAAAATGGTAAATGTTAATTAAAAGATCCAATCTTAAAAATAAAAGCTTTTGTAGTAGGGTAGAATGACATCTGATGGTAGAATTACGTTTTGACATAAAAACATTCAGGTGTAGGAGATAAAAAAGGCCTGACAGATATTGAAGCCCCTCTCCCTCCATATGTTAGTAAATTTACCTGAGTGGCCATGATGGGCTTATAATCCCAAATTTATAAAAGTAAAGATAAAAAGTAATATGAAGGAGAAGTTACTTCTAGATTGGAGGACTGCTAATGAACTAATTAGAAGAGCCAAGCAGTTGGCTATCATTGAGTAATCCTGTGTTGACTTTGACATGGACAAAGCCTGTCCATCTTAAAGAGATACCTCCCAAAGTAATAGCCATTAAATTTAAAAGCCACAAAGGAATATAGGGATGAGAGGAGTATGAGAAGAAAGGATGTTTTTCTTAAATGTTGATGTGCAAAGAACGGAAAATTTTACATGGAGTCACCATATCCATTCTTAATTCTTTATGCAACATTAGAAAAATTTTAAACAACTTTATTTTCTACTCATAGTATATGCTTTTAATAATCATTGCAAGTAGAGCAGAGTATTTTATTGATTAGAAACATTTTTATATCAAATGTAGTATCACTGAAATGGTTTACTTTTTCAATGTGTTGTATTTAATTTTAACCATCAATAAATATCTATGAGATGAACTCCTGTCTAACCTGAGGTAAAATGTAGAATTTTTGCTTTTTTACTCTCCACTGAAGACCAAAATTGGTTGCATCATAGAGTTAGTCTCCAAAGTTTAGTAGAATCTTTTATTTCTGCCACCATTGATTTAAAATGCTTCGTGGGAAAGACAAAATAACAGAGAATTCCACATAGTTGAAGACTACCTAGCAACTTCCTAGCTTCTAGTCTTCTAATATATCATGAAAACCATACAGAACAAAAAAGAGTAAATAAAACTTCATAGAAACCATGTCTATGGCATACCTTAATGATAGAGAATGACCAAACTTCAAAATAACAATAAGAAGAAAAAGAAAACACCTACTAAGTCCTGTTAAAGAACAAAATTCAACCAAGTAAATTTGAAGATCTAATTGGCTTTATTAAAAATTCATGAATCAGGCAGCATCCCATCTTGCTACTAGAGGAGTGCCCCTAGGGGTTGTACAAAATGGAAGGTTCTTATAGGAAGAAGGGCAGGGCAAGGGAGTTATTAACAAAGAAAAAAAGAATTATTTTTAGATCAGGATATTTTTGGGAGGGAAGAAAACTGCGAGAGTTTTTATCATGCAGATTGCCTCTTTTTTCTATAGGGGTAGAGAAGGCCCATATTATAGATTACTTCATGATGTTGACTAGAAAATTCCAGACTGGCTGATTAAGATTACATTTCTTGGAGAGGATGAAATAGCAAATAGGTCAGGTATTAAATCTAGGCCTGGCATCATGGGCTTTAGCACAAGTGATACCATTTTGGGTCTGTGTTTTTTCCTTCTGACAATCCTAATGCCTCCGGACCCACTTCCTACACCCTGGTCTGCTTTGGAGCTAAAGAATACCAAGAAAAATGACAAGAAAGAGAGAAGAAGAGAATTAGTGAATAGCTCCAGGTTGGTCTAAAACTACTCCTACCATAAGTCTGAAAAAATATTAAAAAGGGTATTCTAGTAGATCAAGTCCTGAACTACAAGGAAATGACTTAAAAGTGTGCACAGTTTGAAAGAGCATTCTTCAAAATGTGTACCTTCTAGACGGAAAGGCAAAAATGAAGTGAAAAGCGTCTTCTAGCTGTTAGGTAATAATAGAGAAAAGAGGTAAAAGGGTAGAAAGTCTTTGTCCTGCAAGACAATAGATAACCAAAAAATTGAAGGGGCGACCCAAACTCACACCACCAAAACAACAAACAATCCACTAAAGTATCTGAACTTTGCAATTCTGACAGAAGAGGGTACCACTCACTTGTGGTCAGCCTCTAACCCCTGGGGGCCCTTGTAAACTCAGGGAAGCTCAGATAGTGAACCAAACCCTGTTCTTCCTGTCTTCTAATGGGAGAGTTCCTCCAACAGTGTAACAGTGTCAATATTTCCCTTTATTATTCCAGTTGTGTACTACATACTTACTTCTTCCCAATTAATCTCTATTTTTCAAGGCATACAAAGATGGAAAAACCATAAAAATAAAGTCAAGGGAATGTTTAACACAGAGGCGGGTAGTGATGTAGTGGTTACTTGTTGAAGTGGAGGCGAGGGTGGGGGTAGTAACTCAAAATGCGCACACAGAGATCTTCACAGTTATCAGTGGTCTAATGTAGTCTTAGAGGGGGGTGGGGAGGCAAGTGGTGTTAACTTTATTACTAAGCTTAAAATTTTAGCTCTCTTTAGCACGTATGTTTCATAATAATAAAAGCAATATTTAAAAAATGAAATCTGACATCTGCAAAACTGTTTACAACCTTGCTTTAGCATTTTATGAGTATGAACTTAAAATATTTTCTATATATCATAAAAAGTCCTAGGCATTGTAGAGAGTTCATTTTTTTGAGGGTATTCAATATTAGCTTTTTTCAGCTGTATTAAAAAATAACAACACTTTTCTTTATGTATACCATCCCTGTTTTAGATCAATCCCCAAGCACATCTTTATGTATAAAGTGGAAGTAACAAAGCCAACTTTACCAGCTACAGTGAAAATTAAATAAAATAACATTGATAAAGTGACTGGCACATAGTAAACCTTTAGTAAATGTTAGTTCAGATTTTTCCAGATCTAGTAAAATTAAGTTAATGTATGTTCATAAGAGCTTATCCAATAGTTGTATTTATAAAGCTACAAAAATAAGGGTATGTATATAGTGAATTGATTAATCAATTGACACAGATTAGTATGCACAAAATCAAACTACCAAATTGGCCATATTTTATTTTTACTGAAGAGGGATAACTACTGCAAGTAAAACCTATTTTAAATATTGTAAAATAATGATAATTAATACTATTGAACACTTACTATTATCAAGTAGTAAATGCCTTACATTATCTTTACCTCAATATGAGTACATGCTGCATGAGGTTGTTAAGAAGATTTGCTGAATTAAAACTTATAGAGCACTTAGCATTATGCTGGGCTATAAGTAATATTTTCCAAATAATATGCACACACTATTGTAACTCTCCCACCAATACTGTGAAATAGGAACATTAAAATCCTTATTTTGAAGGAAGCCAGAGAATCAATAAATGGCCAGACCAGAACTAGAATCCATATCTGGTTACTCTAGCATCTGTGCTTTTAACCATTGTGAATATGAGGTGTTTGATAGAAATTTATGAATTTGAGCACTGGATGGGGTGAAAAAAATGCAGCTTAAAAACATCAGACATGGATGGACCTAGAGGTTATTATGGTGAGCAAAATAAGTCAGATAGAGAAAGATAAGTACCATATGATTTCACTTATTTGCGGAATCCAAGGAACAGAAAGAACAAACTAATTGAAAACAGACTCACAAATATAAAAGACAATCTGGTGATGGCCAGAGGGGTGGGAGTGGAGAGGGGCTGGGAGAAAGAAATGAAAAGCTGAAGAAGTACAAACTAGTAGTTGAGATATGGTCATGGGGATGGGGAGCACGGCATAAGGAATGCAGTCGGCAGTAATGTAATGGCTATGTGTAGAACCAGAGGGGTGATAGAATAATTAGGGGGATAGTTTCATAAACTATATAAATACATAACCAATGTATTGTATACTTGAAACTAATAATAAAATAAAATAAAATTCTAAAAAAAAAAAAAAAGCTGTCGTGGTAGGACTCATAAGCTCCAGGGCTCAGAATAAAGCAGTTCAAATACACCCTGCCCCCCCCCCGCCCCCATAAAATAAAATGTCAGACACTATGATGCTAGGAATGCTATTAAGGACAAAACTGTAGAATATATATGGGTTTTGAAAGTCATTGGGCAACATTTACTAGTTATGATGCTTTCTAACCTTTCACTCTTTGTTTCAAAGGCAGTGGTCCATTTAAATGAGGGCATTGTGAATTACTAGAAGACCTTAAGTATATCAAATTAGTATGTAAACTTTGGTTAGTTTAGTCTTGTGACCATATTTGTATTCAAATATAAAATTCTTTTATTTCCACAGATTCATGATCCAAAAACTGGTGTGTTATTAATGAGATCACATCCTCCTCGTAGGAGAAATTCTAAATGAATTTGTGGGAAATGAAGCAAATGTGGTTACAGCCACAAAGTGATCTATCTACCTTCCCATCAGCTACCTGAATGATACAGGAACATTATGAAGAGTCACGGTTATTTCACAAATATAGGATACACTTCTTTTCAAAATTTAACTCTAACAGCAGAGGTAGTTTGTATATTATTGTTGGTACTTATTTGGTTATGGATGTGACATTCTAACTGTACAATAAAAAATTAGGTTCTTGATGTGGCATAAAATAGTTTTCAAAACTCTTAAAAATGTGACAAAACAAGATGCTCTTCATTCATTTTTCTTTTCATACACTTTTCTTTCTACTACTTATTCATCCATTTGCAGATTCCTAAGATGTTTGGTGCCTGTCGTAATTGGCACTGGAATATGAAGATGAGTTTAGGTTTTAAGAGCCCGTGCATACAAAAAGGGTGAGGGAAATACACAATCAGGGGATGAAGAGAAAAGAATGGAACACAGTTTAAGAATAGTGCTAGCAAGGCTGAAATACAAAATATGCCAAAGATGAAAAAACAAAACAAAACAATAAGGCAATGAAAATGCTCTTTTAGCCATGTTGATGTACAGAGCGAGAAAAAAAAAACAAGGAAGGGTTAATTTGTTGTTCTGGGGACATGGTACAAATGTTAAGAGATAGCATAGGGGAAAGAGAAGCTATTAAATGGCTACTTTGCTTTCATCTTGTTTATTAAGCAGAACATCTTCAACTGGAAAGCACTGAACAATTATGATTAAGAAGGATCTGAAATCTGTAATAGATGAGGGATCAAATTACCTTAAGCTGAATTTCACATATCACCAATTTCATAGGAACCCTGCAAAGTAACTACAATCCCTTCGCTTGCCTCACCCACCCATTTTATAGCTGAGGAATCTTTGGCTCAGATTGATGACACAGCTAGTACGTGGCAGAGTCCGGATTCCCAATAAAGCCTGGCTTTCTTAGAAGCTATGTTCTTCCCAATATTTCACATAGCTCCCCAGAGTTGCCTCAAGTTCAAATCCCTAAGGACTCAGTTCTCAGCAACCCTAAATTTATCCTTAATTTTTTCTAAACTTGAAACTTTGAATTATATAAACTCCAAATTCCTCAGAACAAAACTGCTTGAGCTGGGGACCCAATAACTGAGTTCTGAAACTTGAATCTCCTAAGTTGGAATCCTTTGCTCTTTAGGAGTTTCCTAAATTTTCACATTTCAGCCCTAAGATGTAAGTTCTTAGTGCTGAACTGAGAACAGCAATTGAACCCAGATCCAGTTTCTAACACTGAGCCCTCAATCTTCAGTTAAACTAGCCAGGAATCAGAAGTCCCTTGGGAACTCCTATACATTCTGGGTATAGTGGACATCTTTCTGTTTTCTCTGGACTGTTGACATATACAAGCCCCCTGCCTGAAGTGCTTCATCTCCTCTTCTGTCCCCTCTGCTAACTTCTTCCTCATTCTTAGAATAAGAGGCATCTCTTCAGAAGGCTTTTTCTAACCCATAGACTGAGTTAAAAACTACTTATTATTCATTTAATGTAGTACATCACACCTTCCCTTTGATAACTTATAGTCCTATAATCTTTTGTCTACTTCTTTCTTTTCCACTATACTTAAATGTCTTTTCCTGCTTTATCTCCTATGTGCCTAGCACAGTGTCTGGAAATATAAGAATTTCAATGAATGAACAAACGAATGAATGAAATTTTAAGAATCTGATGGTGAATGTGAGGTTTGATAGTGTATCTAAAATCATACCCCATCAGCAAAGAAAGGCATTCCACAATTTTCTTTTCCAAGTAAATGAAACTATGCACAGCATTGTCCCAACTTCTCTTTATCTACATTTGTACTCTCTTAAACATGCCAGGCTCATATAGACTTAAACCTGCACTGTAAACAGTTGGATCTGGCAACCATGGCAGAGGTTGAGAGTATGTTCCAGAGCTATATGGAAGCCCGTTTCTTTAGCACCATTATCTCTGGCAGTCGGCAGCTTTGGCTTGTGCTGTTCACACAATTTCAACAATTCTGAATGTTCCTATGCCATAATATTACCTTCCTTCTCACCCTCAGAATCAGAGTTGTTCATCCTAAGTCCCATGTGAGCGACAACTTAAAATGCAGATGGATGAATCTTTAAGGCTCATTTTTTTTTAAGATAATGGACTGCCTGAAATTGAATGTGGGTGTCTTTCCTGACAAATAGCTTATAGAAGGGAAAAATAAGCTCAGAAAGTTGAGAACTGGTGATACATCAGTGACTCATAATAAAAAATTATACACTTACTATTTTCTTAGCACAAATGTTTTCATCAGTGATTTCTGAAGGAATTAATCCTAACAGTTAAATTCACTTATAGAATATGTGCTGAGTGTTGTTATCTTGGCTCTCTTCTTGGTCCACTCTCCACCATTTGCACACCATCCTCTGCCTGGGGGGATGTCATCACTGAAGACCAGTATAGACTAAATCAATGGTCTCCTTTGTCTCCAGACTTTGGGTTTGGTACAGCCCATAGGAGGCCACTATGGGATAGCAGAGGGCAGGACAGTGAGGTCGGGGTATCAATTTCCCTGGCTCTCTCCTTGAAGGTTGGCTCCTACTCTCTACAGAGGTCAGATACTCTGTCAAGTGGCCCTTACTGTTGCCTTCCGGTTACCTTGTTTAACTTCTGGCAACTCCTCCCTTCTTATGCCCATTCAGGCCTAAGTCTACACTTGATACTGCAGGGTGCCATGTTGGATATGCCTAACTCCTGCCCATATATTTCTAGAGTTTCCTCATTAGACTATCAGATTACCCAATTTAAGTATGTTGACTTTTTCCTGCTTGGAATCTGTCTTACACAGAAGTTATTTGTGGAGTGGGAAAATATGCTTGCGTAATACACAGGACTGTGATGGCTGTTGATAATAGAAGCAAATGGTTTAAGCTTCTTTCTTTGATGAGATAATTGTGATATAATTTGTGTGTATTACACATAAACTTTTTAATATTCCCAAGAGTATTTTATTAAAATAGATCAAAATAAATGCATGCACCCAGAAATCTACTGAAGAGCATTTCAAAGAAGGAAGATGTGACACATGAAATAAATTAAACCACAAACAGGAGGCTTAGTTGTTTTATGAAAAGTCAAGTTCCTATAACTGTTTCATTATTTACTCATGTTTTTATTCTCTCACATAGTTATAGAAAAATTGGTGATAAAAATAAACAAGCAAAAAATATGTGACACACACAAGATTTTTCAGTCACACTTTCTCTGGTTCCCAACTAAAAGTGAGAAGCAGTTCAGGCTACTATCATTTTGCTTGTGAAATAGTAAGGCAGTGGTGTGATGCAGTGTGACTGATCAAAAGGAAAGTTAGTATCTGATGAAATGAGAGGAGTCTGTGGGAAAAATCAGAATTGATTTAATCAAAAGAATTGCTATCTTGAAAACTATCTGGAGGTGAAAGGGATTTGGTAATGCACTGGAAAGATGGGTGCTTATGCTAAATATGCAATGTCAAGGGTAGACAAAGAAAGTGGGAGAGGTGAGAAAATATTAGTCCTGCCTTTAAGGACAAGAAATTTTCCACTTTGGGACAAGTCACAAGGATGCCATTAAAAAAGATGCTTTTCAACTTTCTTCGTTCTCTGTTGAGCCTGCTGCATATTTGAAATGAATATAAAATAGTGTTATACACCAGGACGCACTGTGGTTCAACCTTTATATTTTGTTATCTTTTTTGTTTGTAGGGTTGTCCATCATAGTGATTTACTGTCAGTGTAATGGGGAATAGTGATTTACTGTCAGTGTAATGGGGAACAAACGAGCTTTGAACTTTATTCCTTTGATGAAAGGGATTCATGCATTTGACAGTTATATACAAATTGTTTGCAATGTTCCTATCTGCTGAGTAAAACAGTCTTTGTTCTCATGGGATGAAGGAAAACCACTCTAATTGTTTACTGTTCCCTCAACCTTGGAGGAAGGGCCAGGGATATGCAACCAGAGATTAAGTAAACAGAGTAATAATGGTCTCATTTTTATAAAATTAAAATGAAACCACTTTTATCATTCATACTCCTAAAGTAGTCTACAAAATTGCTCATTGTGTTGATTGTTAATCTCTAAATACCCAAGTCTGATTTTTACCATGAACAACTGGACTTGTAATAAAACATATATTCTGGAATTTTCTTTGTTTCCACCTTCCTAGGGTGAATCTGAGAGTCTACTTTTCTGGCTCTTCCATACTGTCTGGAATAGTTACATGCCATTTACATTTCTAACACTTCTACTTTAATAGAATTGTGCTATAATTGAAATATTTTCAAAGATTTTTGAAACAAAAAATAAAAGTTAAGCCAGATACTTAATATGGAGCTTAGTTAATAATAGGAGCAGTTCCATTTGATAAAAATGAATCATATTTGAACACGAAGTAGAGGAAATTACTGCACATGCTCTGGACTCAAGCACATAGTCCATTCGACTCACAAGCTAATTTGTGTTGCTGGCATTTTCAATAGAGATGGATTATTCTGTCTCTCACTAACTGGGGCAACAGGCACTATTTCGCCAGCGAAAAGAATCAGGAAAATGAGGTATGTAAAAACTGTTGATTTTCATGACCTAGTCATTATTTGAATAGCATGGGAGTAATAGCTAATTACACTCTGTCCTAGAAGTGGTATTTATGTATTGTGATTAAAGAAATTTGAAAAATACGGATGTGAAAGTAGGTAACTAAACATTCAACCATGCTAAACATGGCTAAATGGATAAAGAAAAATTCTTATCAAATATTTTTTCTAAGTAGAAAAGCTAACTTTGCAAAAGTGTGCCTTTTGGCTGGAATGAAAATATCTCTTTTGTTAACGTAGTGCTTCGGGCTGTTTCTATTTCTTGTAGATGATTTTTCTAAGTTACATATGCAACTAGTGTACAATTCTGTAATATAGCCTTATAAAATCCATTCTCAGAGAGATAATATAATTTAGTAACATCTAGTTTCTTTCTAGAAAGGCTTCAAATATGTGTTCCTTAAAAAGTTTTTTACACATTTTGCTTTTGCCTCTGAAAGTCAGGGATTAAGCAACAGCACTTGTGACAAAATAATATATAGAGAGCTGTTTGTTGCTTCTTTAGACTGCAGTTCGGGAAGACAAGGAAGCAGCAGTGCATGCATTTTGTTCTGTCAACATGCAAGCAGCTTTCCCTTTCTCTTACTACCCATGTAAGGAGTACTCCTTTCATCATGCAAACACTAGTTGTCTTCCTAAAGCCATTATAAATACCTCTATAAACATTCTGCATCTGGCTTTTCTGTTCAACATTTTCTGACAGAATGCTTAAGAGATGATGATAATCGGGCCTTTAAAAAAATCACTGCATATGATTAATATTTGTGGTCCCAATGAGGGAGATAGGAGATGCTTTAAAACTGAAGAAAACATTTTCTATGGAAATGTCTTTGCTGTTCCTTCAAAAGGATGGAAATTATAGGTATGAAAGTCATGATAGTTTAGAAGGAATTAGGATATATCATTAATATCAGTGGCTTGCTAAAATAGAACTTGCCATTATTCAAATAAATAACCATTTAAATAATAAATCATTTAAAAATTTTAGAACTGAAGATGTCATAACTCAGGCTTGTTCTACTTCAGTGTAAATTTAGAAGTGTTATATGAGCCAATAAAACTTTGGAAGTCAGTTTAAAAATTGAGATATGAGTAAAGCTACTGATTATATTTGTTCTTTCTGTAAAAAGGCAAAAACCATTTACATCAATTACCATGGCAGTCTTTGCCATTTCTTAAATAGAAAAAAAGGGTCTTTTAATTGAATAACAACTGAAAAAATGATAAAGTCAGTGTCCTTCTTGTCCATATAAATGTACATAGCTATAAAAAATAATGGAAACCAAATTTAAGCACTTTCCACATCCTGTGACATAGGCTGGAATAATTATTTCTCCCATTCTTAGGAAGAAAAAGCAAAATATAGGCTTGGTTCTTGGTCTTTTGGTACTTGGTACTGTTTTGTGTCAATTTTGTGTCTTTTTTTTTAGTTACATGAAAACTTTTCTTATAAGTTCTCACTCTTATTATTTTCATCTCACTTTCATAAAACCTATGACACTTACTCTTTTCTCCCTTACTTTTATAGTTTTTCTTTTTTTAAAGCATTATTCATGTTCAGCAGACACCTGCCTTCCCCCAATCATTGAATGTCCTCTTGTCTACAACAGACACTATAAGAAGTAATATATACAAAAGACAAGAGAGGAAGTGAAAGGCTGAAGAGGTTATTAGAAGTCAGAAAAGTGACAGATAGAAAGGAAGAGAGCTCAGGATTTCAAAAGAAAGATGATGAATGTAACAAATCTTTGGTGACCTCTCATTTCTTCTACCTCATCCATCTTGTTAACTCAGAAATAATGCTGCTCTTCTAGAAATTCACCTCTAAGGATCACCTTTGCCAAAATCAACATTAAAGTCTGGCTAATTCTGAGGCGAAAATGTACTCTCTTTGAAAAAAATTAGAATTAATAATTATTTTTTAAAAATGGAAAAGATTATCTACTAAGGATCACTAGCTATTTGAGGAAACACTAATATAAAATATAGAGAACAAAATAAACAAAAAAAAGCAACTTAGTGAATTCTCTGAAGTTCTGATATGTGAAGTCTTTATCACTAATGACTCAAGAATTAGAAGAGAAGATAGTGTTTGTGTATCTTTGAAGGCAGAAAAACTATTGTAAAAAGAAATATTTAAAGAACAAAAAAATGTTCTTGAAATTTAAAAACATAATAGTGATTTTTTTTTCAAAAGATATATTAGAGCATTAAATTAAAGAAGTATCTTGAGTATAGCACAAAACAATAAATAATTAGAAAATTGAAAAGGAAGGAAAATTAAAGAATAATTCCAGAATGTCTACCATCCAAAAAGGAGTTCCAGAAACAATGCTAAAAGCAGGAAAAAATTATGAGAAAATAAGTCAAAAATGTTTTTCAAAAAAGGACACATTTTTCCAGATTAAAAGGTTTACTGAATGTCTGAAACTATGGAGAAAACGAGATTCCTCCAATAAAAAAATCATGTAATTTTAGGTCACCAGAGACAAAGAGAATACCCAGAATCATATTTTTCAATAGAAACTACAAAAACTAGAATCTAACAGAACAGAACTTTAAAAATTATTGTTGACCTAGAATACTCTACTCAGCCAAACTACGAGTTAAGGTTGTTTGTTAATAGTACAAAGTCATTTTTTGACATTCAAAATCTCAAGATTTCTTAATCAGCTACTGAAGGATGTGCTATATTAGAAAAATGGAGTAAACTAAGGGAAAAAAGGGTCTGAGATATAGAAAACAAGAAACCCAAAACAAAAGCAAGACAGAGAATCCTTGGGATGATGCTAAAAAGAAGATTCAAAGACAGCATACATTCATCAAGTCTAGACAGCAATCAGTCTAGATTAGCAGATCAGAAAGTAGCAGATGAGATTTTTCAAGAAGCTAAAATTGAAAAAACACACAGTGTGTTGAATGTAATGGAGAAGACTTACATTGAAGAAGATACTTTTGCTGAATTAGTCATAAGTACCTAGAATATTAAGCATATGAATACAGAAAGAGAATTTTTAATTACTGAGTTTCAGGAAATAAGGTCACTGTATCAGAAAAGACACCACAGTATACTACTTGTCATAGCTGACTAGCACTTGCATTGCCATAATATAAGTGATTATCTAACAAAAGTTATGATATAACTCTACTAGAATGATAAAGAACCATGAAGCTAGTTTGTGTATCTCTTTGTGGGTGTGTGTGTGAGAAGGGTGTGAAGGTATGGTGGGAGATTGTGAAAGTGAGCTAAATCTGAACTTTCATAATGAGAAGTCCATAGATAATGCCACAACTGGAAAATCAAGAAATAGCACTATTACCAAGTCAAATGGATAGAAGGATTTGAATGATCAAATCATAAGCTAAAATAGTTGAAATGTAATGCTTCTGGGGAACCAAAAATGGAGAAAATGAAGAAGAAGGGACAGCTGTTTTTTTTTTTTTTTTTAATAAGAAGCTTGTAGAGTCCTTAAAATATTCACATGCATAACTTTGATAAAATTAAAAAGGAATTGAAAACAAAACAATCGCTACAGAAAACAAAATTTTCATAGAAATCACTCCTTTATAGCTATGAAAACTTATATTATCAAGAGATCCATCTTAGAAATTATTGATATTATAATGTACATCTGGCTATTGGTGCTTACATCGTTTACAATGTTGTCTCTTCAATAAAACACCAACTTGATTGTTTTTGAAGAGGACTTGGATGGCTAAAGGATTCATTTTTGAATGAAAATCTATTAGAAACATTTGTGAATATGGTAGCATACTCTTCAAGTTTGTTGGAGAACCATAATCTATTTCCTAGCTGCTGAAATTTTGCTAGCTTATTTGGGTATCACACTACCAAAGACAACATTGCCTGGAGATTTGGTACCAGGATGGATCAGAACTAGTGGGGAGAGATTTAGGTTGTCTAGGTCTGGCCACATTAGTAAAGAAGATGGTTTATGGGGTTTTTGGATCTACTTAAATTCTCTTCATACTGGAAAGTTTGTGATTGCCTTTAAAGAGGGAGGGCTCTTATAACATTTTTAAAGAGATGAGGCATCTATCACATCAATAATCAACCATAACTTTTTCTCTTTTTTCAGGCTCCCCTATAACCCAACCCTTTCCTATTCCGCAGGAACTCGTTCTCTTTGGGTTTCCAGTTAGTTGCAGTGAAAAGGCTTGAGCCCCTCAAGCTCAAAAAGACCGTAAGACATAAACTTATGACTCAGTACGGACAAAAATCTCCATTGTAGCTTTCGATCAGAGGAGGAATCACTTTCTCTTCTTATTAGAGTGAGGCCCACATTGTAGGCTGGCCACCTCTCTTAAAATTATCTCCATCACAGAAGAATTCCTTCTCACCTAGCACCTTGATCACAATTTTCTCAAGTTTCCAATAATTTTTAGAACAACACCTAGCAAGGTCCAAGCATCGAAAGTTGCTGTTAATGAAACCTATGCCGTGGCATCTAGTTGATCCCTCTGCTGGTGAAAGCTCTAGCCCTGCACCTGACCCCTGTCTCACCCTCCCAAACACACTCTCACCTGATTCCTATTCATTCTTCCATTTTTAGCATGTCACTTTCTCTTAGAAGCTAGGTTAGGTGATCCTGCTATAGGTTATCATGACAATTAAATAACTGACAACAAAGTAATGTGCTAATTACCCATTTCCCTTTAGACTACAAGAGTTATAAGGGCAGAAAATTTTCTTTCTTTTTTTTCCTTCATCATTGGTTTTTCTGGGCCTTACACATTGTCTGGATCTGGCATAGTAGGGACTCAATAAGTAGGTGTTGACTTGAATGGTTTTGCTATTTTTCTACTTTTTTAAAACATATCTTCACACTCTTTATCATAATGATTATGGATTATGGGTCTTTTATTTATGTCTATACTACCTGTGATCGAAAAACAAAAATTAATCTCTATGTGAATGGCACAGAGAGATCATGGGAATTGCCAGAGTCTCTACTTCAAATTGGAATGTTAAAATATACAAAATACTGGGATTTCTTAAAGCAAAAGTTCTTGGAACCCATTAACAAATAAATGCATCTTTATATTATAGTTTGTCTAGAGACGATGAGACAACATCTAATATACTTGAGGACTGCATTAGATGGCAAGTCATTTGGCACACTAAAATGCTCTTAATATGATTTGTTCACAATCTTTCTATTTTATTACAGCCGAGGCACCGACAACAGACTGGCCCACCGGCGGCAGACAATTCTCCGTGAGAAGGGGAGAAGGTTAGCTAACCGAGGACCAGCGTACATGTTTAATGATCACTCAACAAGCCTATCTGTTGAGGAGGAACGCTTTTTAGATGCAGCCGAATATGGCAACATCCCAGTGGTGAGGAAGATGTTGGAAGAATGCCTCTCACTCAATGTTAACTGTGTGGATTACATGGGCCAGAATGCCCTACAATTGGCAGTGGCCAATGAGCATTTGGAAATTACAGAACTTCTCCTCAAGAAAGAAAATCTCTCTCGCGTTGGGGATGCCTTGCTTCTAGCCATTAGTAAGGGTTATGTTCGGATTGTGGAAGCCATTCTTAGTCATCCAGCTTTTGCGGAAGGCAAGAGGTTAGCAACCAGCCCCAGCCAGTCCGAACTTCAGCAAGATGATTTTTATGCCTATGATGAAGATGGAACACGGTTCTCCCATGATGTGACTCCAATTGTTCTGGCTGCCCACTGCCAGGAATATGAAATCGTGCACACTCTCTTGCGAAAGGGTGCTCGGATTGAACGGCCTCATGATTATTTCTGCAAGTGCAGTGAATGCAACCAGAAACAGAAACAAGACTCCTTTAGCCACTCCAGATCTAGGATTAATGCCTATAAGGGCCTGGCAAGTCCAGCTTACCTGTCATTGTCTAGTGAAGATCCAGTCATGACAGCTTTAGAACTTAGCAATGAGCTGGCAGTGCTGGCCAACATTGAGAAAGAGTTCAAGGTAGGTCTTTAACAATAAGGACTTCACCCTCTACAAGTCAATGTCAAGGTTTATTTACATGCTTCCAGTGTATGCTCAGCATGTGCTAGTTCCTGTGGACAGTAGATAATATGCTTTTTCAACAAGCTCTTTGTTATAATTATATCTAGTAAAAGTTGTGATTGCCATCATTTAGAGATATTCTACTATATACTAGACGTTTTACATTTATTATGTCTAATCTTTATCACAACCTTGAGAAGATATTAGTTACTTTTCAGATGGAGAAGTGGAGGTATAAAAAGGTTAAGTAAGGCCCAAGATCAACTGGTAAATGACAGAACTGGGATCAGAATCCAGGTATGCTACACTCTAAAACCCAGGTGCTTTCTCCTATAAAACACTGTTTCTATATTCAGGGCATGGTGATAGATGCTTTTGAGGTTATAAAGAGAAGCAAGTTGAGGGAAGTCAGTTTGATTTGAGAGACAGACGAATACATACTTTCTGCATGGCATAAATATTGACATTTAAAAATATAACTCTTAAAATGCTCTTTCAGTTGTATCCAGGGGCCTCAGCATGCTAGATGATTTGATGCCCATTATAACCTATTTTAAAAATAAGTGAATGACCTCTTCTTTAGCATCCAGAATAACTACATCTTTCCTTCTTCTTGAGCCTGTTTCTAGTCCAATTTCCTCCATGATTGTGATTCCTAATGTAATAGCTTTTTATTGTAAAGTCTCTCATAATTACTATATATATGTGAGATTTTATATATGTATATACCTATATATGTATATATTAAGTATATATGAAATTTTAGAATTTTTTATTTTCTGTGATCATAAGGCTCTGGGTATTAAAAGTATTCTGGAGTTACTGTTTGTGCATTTGAATAAAACTATCTAAATTGAAAATTTGTATAAAAATATATACAAATTTTGAAAATTAAATTTTGAATATATGACATAATTCTTACTAGAAATGAATTTTTAGTTGGATTAATCATGTTCACACTTTTGGTATGTACTTTATGAAAGAAAAGGGTATATCCTGCTAAAAGTATCTTGGTATGTTACTCTAATTTTTGTTAATAAGATATACAAATTGTTAAAGATTTTATGAAACAAAATTAAAAGAGGGTTGACTGTAGGTAGAATAAATATTTTTATATGATTTGATACCTTACTGAATTACATGAGATGATACCTTGCTGAATTACAATCATGCTGAATCTGAAAGAAATCACAAAAAAGTTTTATCCATTTGTTGTAGCCAATGTCTTGTGAAAATTTTGAGCCCTGGAAATCATTCCAAGTTCCATTAAAAAGAATCATTCTCACTCACTAATCTTTTCTGCCTTGCTTGTTTGAGCTGCTTTCCTTTCTAGCTAATGATACATCCTACAGATGAGTATTAAGAAGAGTTTAAAAGAATCACGTATATTTAAATACATGAAAACATTATTTTTGCATTCAGTATTTCCTTCTTATACCATCTTTGCCATCTTCTCACTAGACTCTCATTCAGGAGTGATGTACTCTTTGCCAATTGTTGGAGAATGAAGAGGCAAGTACATTAAACAAAAATTATTACTGTTCCTCTCTCCACACTGCGCCGTACATTTATATTCAGAACATCCTAACATAAGCCAGCACTTTGTATTTCTATCAGTAAACTTTTTCTTAAACAGAAATGTGTATTAGGGTGGAGGAATTCAGAAACCTTTAAGGGTCTATGGTATCTAGACTGAAGCTTTTTGTTTGCTGCATGAGTAAGCAAGAATGGAAAATTCTTTTGTAAAGGGGC
Organism: Eidolon dupreanum; assembly: GCA_028627145.1. Lineage (NCBI taxonomy): Eukaryota > Metazoa > Chordata > Mammalia > Chiroptera > Pteropodidae > Eidolon > Eidolon dupreanum. Next base: position 59,172,111 of record CM053510.1, on the reverse strand, counting down.
AAAATATCTATTTTCAAGGAAACCAGTTTTAGGAAAGTTGGATCTGAAAATTGGTTCCTTCAGGACTATCAGAGTTCCCTGGCCCCTTGGAAAGTCTTCATGTATCTCTGTGTGATGGCAAATAATCTATTTTATGAGTCAGAGAATGAGAATTTCCACAAAGATTTTGTAAGCTCAAACATATAGTTTTTCTAAGTTCCTCCCAAATTCTCCCCTTCCATGATAACCTGGAGTCCATCAACCAAAGAGGCCAGAGGGGTTGCTGCTGAGTTTCTCAGGCAATTTTTGAGCCTTAAAACCTCTAAATCAAACAAATTGCATTTATTATCCATATCACCAGGTCTGTAGCTGGCTCCGTGCAGAGGTGACAACAATACCAAAGCAGACAATCTAACAATTAGATGGAGCCACAGGAGTAAGAGGAAAACTAACAGGCCCGAGGAATTGCAGGTCTTTAAAGAGAATAGGGAGAAACTAGATTCAAAATTTTTTCATCCATTCAAATTCAATTTTTATATTGAATTTTTATCAATAATTCTTTGCTTTAGTAGCATGAAACTTCAGCCACCTTGAACTTAAATTGGGGAAACCTAATTTTAGCAACAAACAACAAATCAATAATTATAATAATAAAGGAACACTCAGAACTTAACTGTTTTTAATACTGAAGAAAGCGTAGCTCTTGGCTTATCTCCTTGACTCAAAATTAACTTTAGATAAGGTAAGGCTAATCTTACAAACAAGAAGATCAGTACTAGGGATGGTTTTAACAGCAAATGCTTTCTCCCAAATTTCTCATTTCCTTTCAGGACCTTAATATGTACCCATGACTTATGTCTCTAAACCCTTTTTGAATCTATTTATATAACCAATTTTTTTTTTAATTACCCTCGAGTCACTTCTTTCATACATCAGGGGTTGGCCTTTTCTCTGTCATCCTGGATAAGTAGCTTTTCTGGAGCTTTGCCAGATCCTTCATGTCTTTCCGGCACTCTGTGCCCAAACATGCATATTACCCTCCAGATGCCTCTGCTATTGATTTTGAGAAAGGGAAAGATAGAGAAACTCCTACCCTGTCTGTTTTTAGACCATTGCTATGTTCTGGTGTTCAAATGTTCAAAAACAACTGGCATAGTTTGAAAGGGAAGTATCTTCTAAGACTGTGACTAAGCTTAAAAGTAGTTTTTGTTAGCAGAAAGGCAGTGTGACTCTTATTGGATCTTAGCAGGGTGACAAAATGTGTCACTTTGTAGCTAAGTGTTAAATAACCTACAAAGCAGAATCTCCACATAGGATGTACAGGGCTGAGATCCAGATGAAAGAGGAAGGAAGAAATGTACATTTGTTGAGCTTTATGAATTAATCTAAATGAACTACTCTCTAACTTTGCAATGTATCAGGATTTAAGCTCTCCAAAATCAGAAATTAGCAGGCCAGAAATTAAAGTAACCTTTCTAAGATCATATAGTCATTAAGTAGCTGAATGAGAATTAAAACCCAGGTATGTTCCTTTCTTTACATTACTCAACAAAGTTCTTGATTACCTACTATGTGCCAGACACTGCTAGGACATGAGGACTCAAGATACATAAAATATTGTCCTTGTTCTGAAAGATATTTGAATTTATTCAAGAGAGACAGATATGTAAACAAATAAATGCACTAAAGTGTATAAATGTGTGTGTATGTTCTTGCCTTTGAATTTTCTATCTTAGTTTGAAATAGATGGACAGAGAAAATCTCATTCTGTAAGAATTTTAGATCTAAGGCAAGTCAACAGTTAGGGAGGGAAGTTAAGTGCAGCAATTTGTATCATAAGAGGCCTCAGCCCCTGAAACCACCTGTTTACTCCATCATTGCTCTTCAAGCTTCCTAGCTTCAGTGGGACCTGAAAATTTCTATGCAAAGGGAACAGTAAAAGCTGGTTATCAAACACTATATTGAGTTAAATATGTAACTGGCGATGATGGCAGCAATTAACATAAAAGTCAGTAACATCTGACATATCTAGGAAAATGTCTTTAATTCACATTTGAAATTGTATCGCATCTGTTTATCTTTTCTCAAGAGTAGTGTCTAACTTTTATGTCCCTTACAAACCTGCTCAGTAGGTGCTGTATAAACGCTTGCTAATCATTACCATATCAGCTGTGACAAAGTTCAGTGATCAATATGACATTAGTGACAATTATTTTAAAGACCAGGAAAGATGAAGTATTATATGTGGTCCCAAGAAGCATGGCTGGCTAACAGCTAAGAATATGGTATACTTACCTTAATTTTTAAGTACATAATATCATTTTACAAAGCAGCTGTCTTAGTAAGACTATGGTATCTATCACAGAACTGGTGCATACCAATGAATGAATAATTGTTTTATTTCAATGTATGTTCAGATGCTACCCAGAAATCCCAACATGTCTTTGTATTTGTTATCATAACTTTGTGATGAGGGATTGAGAACACCTGAATATTGTTTGTGAAATAATGAAAACAATAATAATCATAATAAGTACCACGAAGTTGGCATTCATTATTTTGCATAATCTTCACAGCACCCCTGGAAGTGGGTACTTGTATTATCCTTGTTTTACACATGAGAATTTTGAGGCTTTAAGGGATTAATTCATTTGCTCAAAGTCATGCAGCTAGTAAGTGGCCGTGCCTAGTTTCAAAACCAGGACTGTTCGTCTCCAAAGCCTGGCCAGTTGATTAGTGAGAATTAAGATTTGCATTTTCTCTGTTAATCTCTATGAAACAAACGTCATTCTTTGTATAGAAAGAAGAGACAGTCATTAAAATTACAGACTTAACATCTCTTCCACTACGTAAACTCCAACTAAGATGATGCTTTGAAAAGATAATTTTAACAGGGACATTTTTATGTCTTATAATCTCTAAATTCTGTTCTATTAACCCACTATCGGTCATCTGTTTTCAATTCAAAGGTTAATTAATAGGCGAGCACCCACTTCTAATTTATGATGTATGGTGTGGGTGTGTGACCCAAAGACATGACTTAAAATTAAATCAACCTGTAAACTTCACTTTTTCTTTCAAGGAGCCAAAGTCACAGTGCTACATCTGGCTAATTCCAGTACTGTCAACATTTCATCGTGAGTTTACATGTCAATTTGAGAATGCAAAATATGACAACATTGTCAATGAATTCTCAAGGTGAAAAAAGCATGTATTTCTAAGAGCAGAGTCTTATTCTTTCTTTTTTTCTTGAATGTTTTTTTTTTTTTCTCTTGAGACTATGTCTTGAGAATTAACATTAAATTGGAAACAAGATATTTAAACAACACCAAGCTCCTGGACTTAACCTTCCAGTCAATTTGGTTTCTACTAAAAAGTGTTACCCCACAGTTGATGGATCATACTCTGTTTTTAAATGTCTAATTTCATTATGAGCCTTTTTACAATTCTAGAGAATACTGATTTTGACTATTACATTTTTGACTTTAAAATGCCTAAGAATATGTCCAGAAATGAGCTCTGCATATAAGAGAGGCTAGGTGCATTAGGTTTTGTAATAGTTCATGGGTGCTTACGGATGTCAAGAAATGGCCTGTTTTCAGATCTTGCCTTTGATAATATAAAATAAAATAATTATGTTTTATTAAATGCTTGATAAATACTTAGCACCATGCTATGAATTTTGCATGTATGATCTCTTTAACACATATAATTTCACCAATTCTCAGGTTTTTTTATCTGTAAAACTAGAATAATAATAGCCCCTACCTCACAGAATGGCTTTAATTTATTTAAGATCTCATGGCTAAAAAAGTGAAAGACCTGGGATTTGATTATAGGTACATTTAGCTCTAAAAGTCCAAGCTCCTAAGCACTGTGCTCTGGTATGGTGGACATGTACCACATCTGCACTTCCACACCTCAAAGTATGTCCCCAGGACCCTAACTGACTATTTCATGAAAGGGGTAAAATTGTTTCCTTGTAACTCTGACCAGATACTATCTGACCAGATACCTGTTTAGAACTAGTTTAAGCTATTTTCAGCTAAGATATAATTTGTTTTATCAATTTACTTTTATAGAACCTGTTTGGACCTGCAGTTAGCAAATTGTAGCCTGTTTAGAAGTTACTAAACTGTATTGAAAGATCAGTTGGCATAATTTACAGAGAGGAGCCCTAGTAGGTGCTTTATACACTTACCCAGTATGAAGCTATTTTCCATATAGCCTTCCCCAAAATATTACCTTATTAACTGACACTCAGAGACAATCATACTTCTCCAACATCTTCCTCTCTCAGTTTTTCTAAAGGATGTTTCCACCATTCATCCAAAAATACTTCGTTGGCTCCAGGATGGAGGAGATAACTAACTTTGAATCTGCAAAGCTGGCTTTAAGAGAACACTCTGCCACTGAAGCTCTGTGACCTCAGGGGACTTTCATTTTTTTATGTGCAAAATGGGAATAATATTTGCCCTGCTTGCCTCTCAGTTTTTCAAGATTAAAATAGAATGCATTTTATAAAGAAGAGACAAAGTATTGTAATTTTTAAAGACAAAGGGCTTGGGGCAAACAGAATTAGGTTTAAATCCTAATTTTGACCTTGGCTGCATGGTCTTGGGCACATTATTTAATCTAACAGAGCAAGAGACTGTGAAGATTAAATGAGATAATATAATCCACTTGCAATGCAACAAGCTCTAGCTAGTGAGTTTTCTCAATTAATATTGGGTTATAAATGGTCTTATTTCAATGTAAGAGAATAAAGAAGAAGGAATTATTAGGAAGACCTGAATGAAGATGTGAATACATGCTGTATATGAGTTTGACATGAGTTTTGGTGTTTAAATATAATCTTCACAGTTTAAATTCTCCCAGCATTAATACTAGGTCATCAGCAATAAATTACAGTGAAAGCATTTTCATTAAACTTTCTTTTCTCCAAAGGTCTAAATTTGCAGACTTTATATTGGACTTGCCTTTTGACCCAGTGCTTGGCACATAAAGATCCTCAATTACAATTTATTAAATAGATAATTGGTATGTGTTCGTTTTTCTCCAGAACCTCTCCAATATCCTATGTTTTTAAAATTAACCAATGCAGTTTAAAAGTCTTCCAAAGATCTATCAAATGTGTATTACGTGCCTTCCTGATGAAGTTATGAACATAAGAGATATGATGTACGCAAAGTAGTGGGGAAAGTTGCTTACTTTATATTTCTCCTGAGTCAATAGATGAGTTTGGCACAGTACACTACTTTTTGAAAACTTTGATTATGCTTTGGACAAATTTCCTTTTTTAGGGTATGAAGGTATTATTATGGTTACTCAGCAGAACAGCAATTAAAGCATAGTAAAAGAATGATAAATCTAAAAAAAAGTATTTTTCTCTACAAACCAAGTCACTGATAAATTCTGCTGAGTAATATAGTAAAAGTGTGCTATTTCTACATTATTGTTTTTTTTGTTTTGCTTTGTCTTTCTTAGAATGACTACAAAAAACTGTCAATGCAGTGCAAAGATTTTGTAGTTGGACTCCTTGACCTGTGCAGGAATACCGAAGAAGTAGAGGCCATTCTGAATGGGGATGTTGAAATACACCACAGTGGTGGAGATCATGGCCGTCCAAATCTCAGCCGTTTAAAACTTGCAATTAAATATGAAGTTAAAAAAGTAAGGTCAGGCATGAGCCTATTTACATTATTTCAGTTTTTATTGATGCTAAATAAGGATGAAGGGTTGGCACAATTAAATTGAGCTAGGTCTTTCTAATTAACAGGGTTGCATCAAGCAGATTCTCTAATGAAGCCTAAGGGCCTAGTTGTGAGGCATCTAACCTACACTGAACACAGCTCTAAATCGTTTATGCAGTGATGGCCTTTCCTTTACTTAACTAATGACATAATCTAACTTTTGTGTGTCCAAATCACAAGGCATTTATTATATGACAAGAGCGTCATTATTTAAGACTCATTTTCCCATTTGTTGTTATATTCCAATTCCTTCGTTAGTGCTTCTGAATCTCCTTCAACTGTATCTTTATTTGTGGAATATTTTTAGTCTTTGTCCTCATGCAGTACCTCTCCCTCCCAAATTCTTGACTGCTTTCTTACATTATATAAAATATCTTTTAAAAATGTTTTTAAAGCTAAGTTTTATAATAAAAGTAACACATGCTTATGATAAGTTTTCAAACAGTATAGACATGCTCCTTTTCTATTTTCTCAATTTTTATGGGAAGTAGTTAATCACTATTATATTTCTCTCCACAAATTTATATCTTGGACATCTTCGCATATTAGTAAATGAATATCCACTTCGTCTTTTCAAAGGCTGCATTGTTATGTCATTCTGTTTATTTAATCAGTTCACTATTTAAAGGTGTTCATTGTTTTCTTTAGGTTGGTTAGTGTTATTACAAGATGCTACAGTAAACATACTTTTTTATATAGCTTGCTTACTTGCATGAGTTTTATCTGTAGACAAAATTTCCAGGTATGGAATTAATATGGCACATTTTTATTTTTTAATTCCAAAACATTTGTTAAGTTTCCCTTCAAAAAAGGTGCACCAGTTTACACAGGCCAACAGTGTATGAGAGGGCTTATTTCTTCTGCTCAAAGAAGATAAATATCATATCTTGTTTTAATTATCTTCGAGGCTAGTTATCCTTAAGAATCAATTGTAGTTCCTTTATGTAACCTGTCCTTTATCTAACCTATTAAAATTCTTTACCAATGTTTTATTTTGGATTGTTGCTTTTTGTCTATTAAATAATGTTGCCCTCTGTCCTGTGTCGAGATCATTTTAAAAAATAAGTATGTAAAACAAACTCATAAACACAGATAACAGTATGGTGGTTACCAGAGAAGGAATGTGGTGGGGGCGGGGAGGATGGAGAGGGTAAATGGGATCAAATATATGGTGATAGAAGGAGACTAGACTTTGGGTGGTGAGTATACAATGTAGCATATAGTTGATGTGTTATAGAATTATATACCTGGAACTTATATCATGTTACTAACCAATTCTACCCCAATAAATTTAATCAAAAATTAAATATGTGAATAAAAATCTGAAAAATAAAAAGCACAATTTATTCATAAAGTTTTCTTAATTGAAAGAGTTTATAGCACAGGAATAGAAAGAGATATCAATGAAAGAAAAAAGGCAGTCCACAAACAGACCCATATATATGACAATTTAGTATAAAGTAACTTTGTTAAGTATAGGATAGATGGTATGCTTTTTTAAGAAAAGTATTTAAACATCTGGACTACATCATTCCTTTTAGGTGGAAAAAATGTAATTATAAAAGTCCTTTTGTAAAATGTTGATGATCTTTTTTGTAATATTAAATTTTAAATTTTTTCTATGCTTTGAAAGAGAACCCATTTGTCATAAATAAAAAACTTGACAAATTGTAATCTTCTAATTTCTATAATACATATTAGAACATTCTGCCATCTTGCTTGAGGCTTGTCAACTAGATGTTTTATGTTTGTACCTTAATTCTAACAATATTTTTCATGGGAAAGCACAGAACAAAATATTAGAACACAAGAAACTGGTTTACATTGAACTATTCTTTAATCAAGCTGTTTAAATATTTTGTCACTTTCCTGCTAGTTTGTAGCTCATCCGAACTGTCAACAGCAGCTTCTCTCCATATGGTATGAGAACCTTTCTGGTTTGCGGCAGCAGACAATGGCAGTCAAGTTTCTCGTGGTCCTCGCGGTTGCCATTGGACTGCCCTTCCTGGCTCTCATTTACTGGTTTGCTCCGTGCAGCAAGGTATGTCTATGAAATCTGAATATCTATTTTATCTCATAGAAGTATGTTTAGTTGAACATATCAGAGCAAGTTATGCAGGGAAAATTCTATTTCTCAAATGAAAATTCTAGAAAGGTCAGAGTTGAGTTTAAATAGTCGTATTGTGTTTAATGTTACAAAAATAACACATATTAGCTATGAAATAGAGAAAGAAATGGAAAGAAAATTCGTTAGCACCACTATTAATATATTAAAAAACTCTCAGTTATTATATTAGCATATTTTAATGTTTTGTCTTCTCTCTAGTCATGTCTATGCACATTTTTAAAAATATTTTTAAATGAGCTTATAGTATGCATTGAGCAGATATTTCAAATAATATCCTAAAGGAAGAATATGTTTCCTTTATCTTTCGGTAAAATTTGAGATGAAAATTTTTGTTTTGTATTTATTTTAGCTAATATGACCAGATAAATATTGATTTAAATAAAGGACAGTCATATAAATACAAATATGATGCTTGTTTCAGTGAAGAATATTTATTTTAGAGACAGGAGCTACTGTAACCTGACAGCAAAGAAAGCCTGTTTTTTGTTTTTTGTTTTTTGTTTTTTGTTTTTTTTGTTTTTGTTTTTAAGCAAAATCTGTCTGCCTAGGCTTTGCTGAAAATATGTTCAAGTGGACCTAGCCTTCTCCTAGTGACAGAAATTTTTCTCTCTTGCATTTCCAACAATCTCATTCTTCATGTTTTTGAAGCCACATTTATGAAACTGTTTTAAGCTACAATTGTGAGAATCAGACTAAAATAATTCTAAAGCTATATGTCTAAAATGTCTGCTGGGCCATCTGTTTCTGTGCTGTGCAGAAATGTGAGTTAAATCACTTGCAGTTCTTAAACATGGGCATGACTCATTTTCAAACATTTGTGACACGTGGGTGCAAACACAAATATCACCGTTATCGACATACTGTTTTATGTACTTAGTCACTTATTTGGTGCTTTAGCCTTGTAGGGACCTTTCCAAGTGACTTTTTGTAGAAAGCTGACACAAAGCCTTTTACAGTGGGAACTTCATAATTACTTCTAGTGATGATGAAAGGAGCTGCTGGAAACTGGGCATTTTCTCATGAGTATACTAGAGGGAAGTGGGGGAACAGGGAGGTAGATAGGGCTAAAGGGAGCCAAATATTTGGTGGCAGAAGGAAACTTAACTTTGGGTGATGAATACACAATGCAATATACGTATGATGTATTATTGAATTATTTAGAGTATTATTTTACACTCGAAACCTATTTGATTTTATTAACCAATGTCACCTCAATAATTTTAATAAAATATAAAAAATCTATCATCACGGATATTTTCCCTTAAAATATATAAGGTCAGATTTGATCTCTTATAAATAAAATACAGATGAGGATAATAAAATGAAAATAGTGAGCTTTACTAGAATTACAAATTTATATCATCGTTTTTCTTCTAGAAAGTTATAATTTTTTTCTTCTCTTTGTCCTAGAAATCACAGGTTTCCCTTTGAAAAAAAATTCTAATGTCCTTAGTGGAACATAGCCTGCATCTATGTATGTAGTGTTTGTTCTGCTTCTACTCACATTTCCTGAATTAAAAAGGGAGGACTTTCTGAATTATTCTTGTTTTCACTCTGTGATCAGTTAAATTACAATATCTTTTCTAAACTAAATAATTATCCTTTCCAATATCCAGTAAGTTCAAAAGCATAATGCCCTCCAGAGTTCTTGACATTTTGATAGAGATTATTTTTGGCAGTCCTAGAGTTACACGTTTCATAAATTTTGATTAGATTCTAATTAACCTGATTTCCTTCACTATTTTTTCTTCCTTGGCCATGTTTCTTTCTGGCATCTGTTTTCCATCCTTGTTTATAAACACTGAGACAAATAATTAGATTAAAAGGACATTGTCAAGGTATTTTTTTTCTCAGAACATAAAGTCTATTTTACTAACTGTTATTTATTTAGCTTTTGAAGCATGATGATAAAATCCTTTTCACAATTTTTCTACTTAGCAATGAAATAAACATTAGTTACAGGTTACAGAATTTATTTTTTATAGGAGGAAATTGTTTAAGCCATATGAGGCTTTTCTTTAAAATACTATTTTACGTATTAAAAAATTTTTAATAGTCATGCACGTTAAACCAGATCAAATTGCAGGCCTAACACCTTGACAGAATCCTGTTTCTATTTAAAGCTGGTTTTTGTTCCTCAAGTTTGCTGTCTTCTTTCAGATTTTTTTTTGTCATTACTTTTTCTCTTTTCCATTATCAATTGTTTTATGCTCTTTACAAAAAAAAATCGATCATACTGTGATTTCAAATTATTTTAGTTTAAATTAGTTTAAATTCGTTTAAATTAGGGTAGTTAGGTATTTGGTCATCAATAAATACTTGAAAGGAGTAGGATATATAATATTTAAAGGCAAGTATTTCTTTCAATGTTTCCACTCAATAATTTACCAGGTACATCAATTGTTCACCTTGTTCAATTGATCAGTCTTCTCCTTTACAGTTATCTTTTTAGAAATTTATTTAAATCTAAGAAGATACAGATGACAACTTTTACTAAAATGGATAACACCCTTAAATTCCTAAAGTCTATTAAACGGTGTCAAAATCTACCTTAGTTTAAAAGGAAATGCAACTCTCAGTGATTTGTAATAGGAAATAGAGGATATGAATATCCAAACACACCACTGTTACTTCCTGTCAATCAACTTTTTGTTTTTTATTTGTTGGTTTGTTTGTTTGTTTGTTTGCTTTTTTCCCCTTTGAACTAGAACATTTACTAAGCAGCAAAAATGCCTGGTTTGATTCTCCTCTCTCCCTTCTGAATAAAATAAAGAAGGAGTAATATTACATAAGGGTCAGAAACTCAATGAAGAAGGCAGGCAGTGAGGCACAAATCAGACACCCTGCCCTAATAAGAGAACATTGACTTCAGATGTGTTCAGGACAGTGAAACTCAGGTTCCAGAGTTCTCAGACTTGTGGCCCACTGTAACTTTATTTTCAGCTCTGTTCTGTGTCCCCAACTTTTTGTTGTTGTCATCTATTTTTATTTGAATTCTCTCATGTTTTGGGTGATTTTGTATTATGAAGGCTGCCTCTGATTCTCTTCTGATCAATGACTCTTAGTAGTAAAATTTTCACAAATTTTACTACTAAGAGTCATTGCACCAAGGCAAGTTTTCTACAGCCGTCAAATTAATTGAGAATTTTTTAAAAATGTAAAAAATAGCTTTTTCCACAAAGAACTTATTAAATTTTGTGCTACATTTTCATTTGCTGTAATACACAATTAAAATAAATCATATGTAAAACATTATAGAATTAAAATTGTGCACGTGGCAACATCAAGAAAAAAATTAAAGATGCATTAATTTTTTTTTAAGTTTATTGAGGTAACATTGGTTAATACAATTATGTAATTTTGGGGTGTACATTATAATTTGACATCTATATATTCTATTGTGTGATTACTATCCAGAGACCAGTTTCCTTCAGCTACCATATATTTGATCCCCTTTACCCATTTAACCCTCCCCCAACTTCCCTATCTTTGACCCCTTTATCCTGTCTACCTCTTCTCTCTTCCCCCACCCCTTACCTCTGGTAACCACTAGTCCATTGTCTATGTTCACAAGTCTCTGTTTGTCCTGTTCATTTGTTGCTTTTAGGTTTATATCCCATATATAAGTGATAGCATGTGATTTTCTACTTTTTCAATCTGGCTTATTTCAGTTAGCATGATTATCTCGAGGTCCATCCAGGTTGTTGCAAATGACAGTATTTCATCTCTTCTTATGGCTTAGTAATATTCCATTGTATATATGTACCACAGCTTCTTTAGTCAATCATGTATTGTAGGACCCTGAGGTTGCTTCCATGTCCTGACCACTGTGAATAGTGCTGCTATGAACATCGGTGTGCAAATATCTTTTTGGATATGGGCTTTCAAGTCTTTGCGATAAATACCTAGTAGAAGGATTGCTGGATCATATGGTAGATCAATTCTTAGTTTTTTGAGGAACCTCCATACTGTTTTCCATAATGGCTGTACCACTTTGCAGTCCTACCAGCAGTGTATGAGGGTTCCTCCCTCTCCATATCTTCTCCAGCATTTATTACTTGTCTTGTTGATTATGGATATTCTAACAGGTGTGAGATGGTATCTCATTGTGGTTTTGATTTGCACTTCTCTAAAGCTAGTGACGTTGAGCATCTTTTCATATGTTTGTTGGCCATTTGTATGTCCTCTAGGGAGAAATGTCTGTTCAGGTTCTCTTCCCATTTTTTGATTGGATCGTTTTGATTGGATCATATGAGTCCTTTGTATATTTTAGATATTAGGCCCTTATCGGAGGCGTTGCCTGCAAATATATTTTCCCATTGAGATGGTTGTTTCTTTACCTTGTTGACAATTTCTTTTGCTGAGCAGAAGCTTTTTAGTTTGATGTAGTCTCATTCATTCATTTTTGCTTTTACTTTCTTTGCCTTTGAGGTCAAATTCATAAAATCTTCTTTAAGTCCAAGATCCTTGAGTTTAGTTCTTATGTTTTCTTATATGCATTTTATTGATTCTGGTCTTATATTCAGGTCCTTAATCCATTTTGAGTTAATTTTGGTGTGTGGTGATAGACAACAGTCTAGTTTCATTCTTTTCCAGTTTGCTTTCCAATTTTCCTAGCACCATTTATTGAAGAGGCTTTCCTTTCTCCACTGTATGTTTTTGGCTTTTTTGTTGAAAATTATCTGCCCATATAAATATGGGTTTACTGCTGGACTCTTGATTCTGTTCCACCAGTCAGTGTGTCTATTTTGTTGCCAATACCATGCCATTTTGATTACTGTCACTTTGAAGTATAATTTTAAGTCAGACACAGTGATGCCTCCAGCCTTGTTCTTTTTTCTCAGGATGGCTTTGGCAATTTGGGGTCCTTTGTGGTTCCATACAAATCTGATGATTTTTTGTTCTATTTCTTTAAAAAATGCCAATGGGATTTTGATGGGGGTTGCATTAAATCTGTATAGTACTTGAGGTAATATGGTCATTTTAACTATGTTGATTCTTCCAGTCCAAGAACATGGAATATCTTTCCATTTCTTTGTATCTTCTTTGATTTCTTTTAATAGGGTCTTATAGTTTTTATTATATAGATCATTCACATGTTTCGTTAGATTTATTCCTAGGTAATTTATTTTTTTGTTGCAATTGCAAAAGGAATTATTTTTTCCACTTCTTTTTCTGATGCTTCATTAGTAGAGTATAAGAATGCTATGGATTTTTGAACGTTCATTTTGTATCCAGAACTTTACTGTATTTGCTTATTGCTTCTAGTAGTGTTCTTGTGGAGTCTTTAGGGTTTTCTCTATAGAGAATCATGTCATCCACAAATAGTGACAGTTTGACTTCTTTGTTTCCTATTTGGATGCCTTTTATATCTTTCTCTTGCCTGATTGCACTTGCTAGGACCTCTAATGTTGTATTGAATAACAGTGGCAATAGAGGACGGTCTTGCCTTGTTCCTGATCTTAGAGGGAAGGTTTTCAGTTTTTCATCATTAAAGTATAATGTTGGCTGAGGATTTGTCATATATGGCCATTATTATGTTAAGATACTTTTATACCAATTTTAAGTGTTTTGATCAAAAGTAGATGCTCTATCTTGTCGAAGACTTTTTCTGCATCTATTGACATGATCATATGATTCTTATGTTTTAATTTGTTTATATGGTGTATCACATTAATCGACTTGCATATGTTGAACTATCCCTGTGCCCCTGGGATGAAGTCCACTTGATTGTGGTGTATAATCTTTTTAATATGTTGCTGTATTTAGTTCGCTAGTATCTTATTTAGAATTTTTTTCATCTGTGTTCATGAGAGATATTGGTCTGTAGTTTTCTTTTTTTGTGTTATCTTTACTAGGTTTTGGTATCAGAGTAATATTGGCCTCATAAAATGAGTTGGGAAGTATTGCTTCCTCTTCGATTATTTGGAAGAGTTTGAGGAGAACAGGTATTAAATCTTCTTTGAATGTTTGGTTGAATTTGCTGGTGAAGACATCTGGTACTGGACTTTTACTTTTTGGTATGTTTTTGATGATTGTTTCAATTTTGCTGATTGGTCTATTTAGATTTTCCATATCTTCTTGATTCAATCTAGGAAGGTCATATTTTTCTAAGTACTGGTCCATTTCTTCTAGGTTATTAAATTTGTTATTATATACTTTTTATATTACTCTTGCATGATCCTTTGTACTTCTGTGATGTCAGTTGTAATTTCCCCTCTTTCATCCCTAATTTTGTTTATTTCCCTTTTTTCTTTAGCGAGTCTAGCCAGAAGTTTGTCAATTTTATTAACCTTCTCAAAGAACCAGCTCTTCATTGCATTTATTTTTTCTATTTTTTTTTTCAATTTCATTTATTTCTGCTCTAATTTCGATGATTTCTTTCCTTCTGCTGACTTTAGGCCTCATTTGCTCTTCATTTTCTAGCTTTTTAAGATGAAGCGTTAGGTTGTTTATTTGAGCTTGTTCTTATTTTGGAGATAGGCCTGTAATGATATGAACTTTCCTCTTATGACCGCTTTGCCATGTCCCAAAAATTTTGATATGTTGTACTATCATTATCATTTGTTTCTGTGTATCTCTTGATCTCTCTTTTTATTTCTTCTCTGACCCAGTTATTTTTCAGTATTATGTTGTTTAATTTACATGTATTTGTGTTTCTTCTTGCTTTCTTTTTACAGTTGACCTCTAGTTTCAAAGCATTATGATCAGAGAATATGGTTGGTATGATTTCAAGTCTCTTATATTCGTTGAGGCTATCTCTGTGTCCCAGTATGTGGTTGATCCTTGAGAATGTTCCATGTGCACTAGAGAAAAATGTATAAGCAGCTCTTTTGGGATGGAAGGCTCTGTATATATCAATTATGTCCAGCTGTTCTAAAGTGTCATTTAAGGATGTTATTTCCTTATTGATTTTTTTTGTCCATATCCAACAGTGGGATATTTAGGTCCCCTACTACAATAGTATTTTGATCTGTTTCTCCTTTTAGTTCTGTTAATAATTGCTTTACATAAATCAGGGCTCCCTGTTTGGGAGCATAGATATTAATAATTGCTATGTATTCTTGGTGCATGATTCCTTTTATCATTATTAAGTGTCCCCCAGTACCTTTCTTTACCTTTTTTATTTTGAAATATATTTCATCTGATACTAGTTCCACTACTCCCGCTTCTCTCTGAATGCCATTTGCTTAAAATATCATTTTATACCCTTTCACTTTGAGTCTATATTTGTCTTTGGAGTTGAGATGTGTCTCCTGGAGACAGCATATGGTTGGGTTTTGTTTTTTGATCCAATCTGCAACTCTGTGCCTTTTTATTGGTGAGTTCAGTCCATTTACATTTAGGGTGATTATTGAAACATGAGGTCTTCTTATAGCCATTTTATCTTTTGCTCTCTGGTAGCTCAGTGCTTCCTTGCTTCCTTGTCCTTGTGTTCCTGTTTTCTTTATTTTGGTTGGCTTTTGTGGGTTTTGCCTCTGGTTTTTCTTGTTTTATGTTATATACTTCAGTTCCATCTTTGGTGTGAGGTTACCATTATGAATATGAAAAGGATAGTTTTATATATATATATATATATATATATATATATATACACACACACACACACACACACACACATGTATATATATAAATGTATATATATATGTATACATATATATACAGTCATCCATTTTCTTCTTTCCCCTTTGCCAGTTAAGATCTTTGAATCCTCCCCCTTTTCAGTCATTGTTATCTCAATTTGTTCCTATGTATGTTCATTACTATCTTGCTATAGCAATTCTCTTATTATTTAAGCTTATATAACCCTGTTCTTAGTGAGGGTTGAACACCTCTGCTTCTATTTACCTAATAGTCATTTTACTCTTAATTATGTATTTTTTGTTTTGTTTTGTTATTGTTTTAGATGAGCTGACACCTTTCAGTATTTCCTGTAGTGCAGGCTTTGTAGTGGAGAATTCCTTCAATTTTTGTATGTCTGAAAAGGTCTTAATTTCTCCTTCATACCTAAATGAGAGTTTAGCTGGATACATTATTCTAGGCTGGTAGTTCCTTTCACTTAATAGTTTAAATATTTGATTCCCTTTCTTTCTGGCTTGTAAGGTTTGCACTGAGAAGTTCGATGATAAACTAATGGGTTTTCCTTTATATGTTACCATCTTATTTTCCTTGGCTGCCCTGAGAATTCTATCTTTGTCATTGATTTTTGATAACTTTAATACAATGTGTCTTGGTGAAGGCCTTTTTGAGTTGAGATAATTGGGTATTCTATTGACTTCTTGAATTCCAAGCTCCAGCTCATGCCTTAGACTTGGGAAATCTCTACTATTTGTCTGAAAATGCTTTCTAGTCCCTGCTCCTTTTCCTCACCTTCGAGAATTCCTATTATTATTATGTTTTCTCTCGTGATGGTGTCAGCTACTTTTTGAATTTCTCTTTCATTATTTTTCATTCTTCAGTTTCTTTCTTCCTCCTTCTGATTTATTTCTAGATTTCTGTCTTTGATATCACTGATCCTTTCCTCCATTTGGTCGACTCTATTTCTCAAGCTTGTTATTTCATTTTTCCACTCTTGCCATGTGTTTTTTATCTCCAGATGTTCTATTTGGTTCTTTTTGAGGGTTTCAATCTCTTTGCTCTGCTCATCTAGTTTTTTTTTTTTAATTCCTGAAATTGTTGATTTGAATTGTTTTGGATGTCTTTGGATCTCACTGAGATTTTTCAGAAGTACCATCCTTAATTTTCTGTCATTTAAGTCACATATTTCTATGTCTGTAAGCTTATTTTCTGGAAATTTTTCTCTTTCTTTCTGAAATGCCTTGTCACCTTGGCTATTCATTGTGTTTAATAGACTATTTCTGCGCCTGGGCATTAATGGAAGTATATTCTGTTGTTTTTCCAGAAAGAAGATTTATTATACAAAGGTCTCTTTTTAGCCTGCTGCAAAGAAAGTGCTTTTCTTTTGGTTTCCAGTAGGTGGCGTCTAAGCCTCTTGGATCCCTGCTTTATATAAAGCCTATCTGTCTTTTTCATTTTCTTGTAGATATTTAATCACACTAGATACTCTTAGTTTCAGTCCCTGTCAGAGTTAACAACAGTTTCAATAGAGTTTGCTCAGATTCTCCTGGGGCTCCACAGTGATCGGTCTCAGTGGATGTGGGGGGAGGGGCCCTCTGCGTTGGGAGTTGGGGGCTGCAGCTCAGCCTGGGTTTTGCAGCATGGGCCGGTAAAAATCTGTTGTTTCTCTGCGGTCCTGTCCCGCTTTCTGCTTTCTGCCTTGATGACTGGGCCCTGGTGCTGGCTGCTAGAAGTTCTGGCACTTCCAGGCAGGCTAATCAGGGAAGTTCCTGCACCTTCTCCAATCCCCCTGCTCCTGCAGGGACCTCCGGAGCCTGCAAGGGGTAGCTTCTTTCTTTCTGAGTCCATGGTCCAACACTCGGGTTTCTGACCTATGGTAGCTCTTGTACGCAGATCCCACGCTCAGACGTGCTGGTGTGCAGTTTGGGTGTTTTTTGTTGAGTTTTAGACGTTCAGCTTATTGTTGTTTCAGGGGGAGAAATCTGAGAACGTCTCTCATTCCGCCATGTTTCCTCACCCGCATTAATGTTAATTTGTTAACAGTCTATGTATTTTTTAAAAACATAGCTAAAGACAACAGGCAAAGGAAAATCAGGCCTACTTTGTATCCCATTTGTTTTAACTCTTCCCTCATTTGATTGGTTGCGAGTTCTGTTTAAACAAGATCCAAACACACACACACACACACACACACACACACACACACACACAACAGAGAGCTTTTTGACTCAAATTATAAGCATTCTTATGGGAGTATGGATTTTAGAGATTATTTTTATAGCAGATTTTTACTAAGTAACTTTGGATTGGCTGTATAATATATCTAACTGGATGGATCCATAGACTTAAAACTATATAGAAAAGTATAGATACACATACTTATACACACACAAATATCCTGATGTCCTGTCAGGCCTAAGATTCTAAACATCAAGAGACAAGAAACTAAACTATGATTCATTTTAGCTCTTCATTTTATGTTTTGAAAACCATGTAGACAAATAAAGCTTATAGGAACAGAGAACATTGATTGCATTCCTTCTATAATAGCATTTAGCTTCTTAAAGTCTTTTTAAAATTTTGTTACTTTTTAAAAGTTTTTCAATTACAGTTGACATTTGATATTATATTAGTTTCAGGTCTACAGCATAGTGGTGAGACATTTATATAACTTACAAAGTGATCCCCCCAATAAGTCTAGTACCCACCTGGCACCATACATAGTTATTACAATATTATTGACTTAAAAAGAACTTTCCATGTTTTCTCTAAGACTTTACGTATACCTGTATATGTATTTAATGATAAAATATAAAGTTGTCTTGCAAACCAAATTAATTCTAAAACAAGAATGCTGGATTCAAATTCCAGCTGTATCATTTATGAGTTGTGTGTCCTTTAAGCAAGTTTCTAGACCTCACTTCCTCAGTGTCTTTATCTATAAAATGGGCATTTTAATAGATAAATATGAGAACAGAATAAAACACTCAAGATGGTCATTGGCACATAATAGATACTGGTTATGTTGTTGGTATTATTATTAAATCATAAATTTTTGTGTAATAATAAACTCATTTGAAAAGCTGTTGAAAGCTATGAGCCCTCTCCTAAGAGAAAAAAAAAAACTGCACATACATAATGAGTTTTGCTTACCATCAGAGGATGCACAGAGCCCTTGAGATGTCCCTGGACACACACCACTTCTCTGCCCTACCTAGAGTTTGTGAGCATCAGATAAAAATAAATCCTGTACTACAGAGGCACGAAAGCTTTTATTGTCTCCAAATTTCATATGAAGAATCTTATTTTCACATAATTTAGGAAATTCACTTATTGGCACTCAGCTAATGAGGGAATGAAACTGGAACTTGACCAACCAATGATCTATGCATTGTAAAGTACTCAGTTTAATATTTTCATCGCTGCTTCCTCAATATTTCATGCCCATTAAATTAGTTTGCTTTTTATGAATAATAATGATACTATTCTCTGCCTTTTGTCATTATTATATTAATACAATATTATTTTGTCAGTTATCTAATAATTTAAGAACTTAAATATTTTTTAATAGAAAAGTTAATTTATTTAAATGTCAATCTAGAATATCAGCATATGTAGATAAGAAATGTAACCAATATTTTATAATAGTATAAAAAATGTTACTCTATCAATAGTTATATAAATATACCAAATTATGTTAGGAGAACATTGGAGTGCACAGATGTTTATTCTTATGTGTATGCCTATGTGTTTTGCAAAATGTATGCAACAAAGCTAAGATTTTCTTTTGGTGTGTGTTGTGGCAGATGGGGAAGATAATGCGTGGACCATTCATGAAGTTCGTGGCTCATGCAGCCTCCTTCACCATTTTTCTGGGACTGCTAGTCATGAATGCAGCTGACAGATTTGAAGGCACCAAACTTCTTCCTAATGAAACCAGCACAGATAATGCAAAACAGCTGTTCAGGATGAAAACATCTTGTTTCTCATGGATGGAGATGCTCATTATATCCTGGGTAATAGGTAAGGACTAATTTTCTGTCATCATTTATTTTTGCAGCTTTAGCAGCTGGACACATCAGTTATACAAATGTATATAGCATGCTACAATGCACCGTCACCATGATTTTCTTTGTGTTTTTAAGGTGGAATTATTTGCATTCATTATAAGTGCCATAGTCTCCTCACATACCACACCCTTTTTGAATTTCCAAACAAAACCCAGGAAGAAAATAAACAAGACAGTATTAGTCAAACCTTGTCAGTGACAAAAAAAAACCATCACTCATATTTTGGGAAAGCTGTTACTTAAAGCTTAAAAACAACCACATGATTTTATGTTGAGATTTAATAGAAACTAAAGCTAATAGCCACTCACATTTTTGAACATTATGTACCAGAAACTGTTCAAAGCACTTTACATGCAACAAATTATGCAATCTCTCTGTGCCCCTGGTTTCTAATCTGTAACATAATAATTACATCTACTTTACAGCATGTATGTGAGGATTAAGTAATTTGCCTTAGATCTCCCAGATGGTAAGCAAAACAGAGGGAATATAATGTTAATGATTACGACTACACTAATTGTCAACCAATTGTATGTATGACTTGCCATTAAGTATAGTGCAAATGATAAAGATAGTAATGAATAAATTCAATAGCTGTTTAGTGCTTTTGTTAGGTAATGAGGATCCTGAAGTGAATGAGACATAGTCCTTGCACTCAAGGAAGTTTAAGTCTGGAGCAGGTCAGTAAATAAATCAGTAATTAAAACTTATGTGATAAATACTATAATTGAAGAGCTGTTAAGGTATTATGGACATATACACAGATTCATCTAAATCTGAGTAAGGTGGAATGTGAAAGGGACAGAGAAGTCTTCCTTGGATGGTACCTTAAATTTGAGACTTTGATGATACGAAAATGTTAACCGAATCAAGTGTTTATAGAGGAGTAAGGATATTACAAGGCATGGAAACATTAGACATGAAGATCGGGAACTAGGACAACACCTAGTACACTTGAAATATTATGAATTAAACCCAGCTGGAGCACAGGTGCATTTGTGGATGTAGATGATGGACGATAAGGGTGGTGAGATAGCCAGAGGATGATTTTCAGCAGTGGTAATGTGATCAGATCACATTTTAGAAAGGTTGCAGTGGTTGGGAGGTAGAGGGTGGCTTAGAGGAGGCATGAGTCTGGAGACTGAGAGACAACCAAAGTGATCCTTGTGAGGAGGATGAAGTCCAGAATTCAGGAAATGGGGAAAGGACTTGAGAGCTTTTTACAAGATACATTTCAGAGAACTCATTGATTGACTGTACACAGAAAGGGAGATGTGTGGATTCTACTTTGGATTACTAGGTGGTGTAGCTCTCTACAAGGGAGAATAGAGAAGGAAGATCATGCTTGAGTCTGGGAGAACGAAAAGCTGATAACGAAGTTTGAGTTATGATTGACTTTGAAGTGTCGATAGGATTGCTATGTGAAGATGTCCACTAAATAACAGAAAATACAACCCCTGGGAGAAGCCCGGGCTGTGGATAAAGTTTGAGCGATCTTTACTTTCTAAATGATACTTAAGGCCCTGATTATGCATATTCTACCTAGGGTGGAAATACAGAGGATGTAAAGAGAAGAGGCTCAGGGAATCTCTATTCAAAATCTTTAGTTTGTCCATGGCTTAGTTCTTCCTCAGTGATCTGGAGAAACATCTACAGTCAGTTTTATATTACTTCTAGGGCAGGGGACATCTTCTTGGCTTCCTCACACTGAGACCAATAGGATAATCAATTGAAGTATTATGAAGCACCATGCAAATCACTATATGATCATTTTAAATTCACATGGGGTAATTCAACACTGTTATTCAAAACTTCTGAATTACTGTATTTCCTGGCTATATTTCAAGGAGAAATGTGGATAGTGACTTAAAATGTAAATTGCATGGGTACCACATGCAGGCAATGGGCACAATAGGGAGCATCCCAAGGAAAGCAACCAGAAGAGTGAGTGTTTGTCCACAAAACAGCACTTGAGGGGACTGAGGCAGCTTACTCTGGAGGACGGGGGAGGAGTGGAATCCAGGAGTTGTGGAGTCTGAAGTTTATTTATTTGGAGGGCCCCATTTAGAGGTAAAGACAAAACATGGTTTTAAAAGGAGCCTAGGCAAATAAGGCGTCTTGAAACTTAAGTTTCATTTGCTTTATGGTACACTTGCTTCTGCTGGAGAAGAAGAGATTTAATAAGTACACAAGTGTTTTTATTTTGTTTTATTTTGTTCATTTTATTTTAAGAAATTTAAAGCAAAAGGAGCAGGCTCATTCTCTACTGCCCTAGAGGGCAGAATTAACACTAATGGATCCACACAGAGGGATACGTTTTGAAAATTCACCAGCCTTCAGATAAGCAGCCTTGAGAAGTAGTCAGCACCTCATCTCCAGACATAATTGAGCAGAGGCTTGACCCTGTGGAAAACTCCCTTGCTTGCAAGAGAAGACGGACTAGATGGGGGATTTCAAATTATGCTTGGCCGCTCCAAGGGGCACTCAAGGGAAATAAGACAGGAAGTCTTTCTTCAGCAGAATAATTCATTGTATTTGTTTTGTTTTTTTAAGCTTTGGTAAGATATCATTTTTACCAAGGATTCTAATTCTGAGAGAGAGAGAGAGAGAGAGAGAGAGAGAGAGAGAGAGAAATGATGGAGAAGTGGAAGGAAGAAGGTTGAAAACAACTAGATTATATGAGTTTAAATGTCCCATTCATTAATCTCTATGCTTCAGTTACTGTAAACTATTCTTGTCCTGGTGAAGAGGCTGGCAGGACCACAAAAGGGAAGCTACCTTCAGATTTTTTCATCCTTTTTCATAGTCATTGGGGTTGGAGGAGGAAGTGTGTGTGTACGTGTGTGTGTGTGTGTGTGTGTGTGTGTGTGTGTGTGTGTGTGTGCATGTGCGTGTATGAGTATATACATGCAGTATTTGCCATTGTAAATTTGATCCACTAAAATATATATGAGTTTAATCCCAGTCTCCTCTCAATGTGGAATAATTCAAAATAAGTAATGGAGTTGTCTTCTCGTAAAACCGTGTCCTCTGTGCTACACTGGTTCTGGTTTTGAGAAAAGCATATAGTAAACTGTTGGCAAGCAGAGACCATGGCATTGTTTTATTTTCTATAGGCTGGCTCCACATCCATTCATATGGCAGGTTCTGTGATAGAAGTTCATGAAAAATGTGAGCATTTGGGGCAAGTGGTTGCTGGAAGGAAGGGAGAAGATTATTTTCAGCTAGGAGAGTATAGAAGACTTTGTGATGGGGGTAGATTTCAATTGTTTGTTGAAATCCAAAGATTGTATTCCTCCACATGGCTCTAGGAGGAAGCAGAGTGTCAGAGAGTAGGGTATATTAAAGGCATTAAGGGTAAAATTACTTCATTTTAACAAAGCAAGATTCTTTAAGTTAAGATAGAAAATATGTGGCAATCATAAAGATTTAAAAATAGTAATTGCTCAATAAATGTTAGTCATTATTTTCCTAAGTGTTGGACACTGTGCTGTGCAGTTTACATGTCTTATCTTAAAGTCTCATAACAATCCTATAAGGTATACAAACTACTATTATATGCATTTTACAAATTGAATTTTTTAAAGTTTATATAACTTTCCAAAATTTACACAGCTAATAAGCAAAAGGACAGGTCTCAAATCCATTGTCCAAAATTTATGTTCCTAAATACCACACTTAATTTTGGAGAGAATGTGCACTATGATTAATAATTCCACCAACAAGAGACAACTACTATTAATGAGATCCTGTAATTTCTCCTAATATTTTACTATGCTTGCTTTAAACATAAAGTCATTGACTACGTAACATATTTGACTTTTTTACTTAATGTATTTAAATGCTATGACATAAACATTTTCCACCACATGTTGGTCCAGGTCCACCAAGAGGCACATGCAAAGATAGGATTAAATGTAGACAATTTTATTAAGTAAGATTGAAATTTTATTAAAGGAAATTTCATGTGAGAGAAAATAGGAAGGAAGCTGCAGAAAGATGCAAGGACTGTCAGACTGGGATGCAAATCTGATCCCGAGGGAAGGAGAGAAGGAAGGAATGTTGGAAAGAAGCATCCTAGACCTCGATGCAGTCTGAGGAAAATTTGGCAAAGCTGTCAGGAAATTCTTGAGCTAAAATTAGGCATCAGAGGAGTCTCGTGTCTCCCCAGAAGGGTTATCCTCAGTCACTGTCTGGGAGCAGCCCATGGGCTACATGGCCTTGGGACAAAAGTGAGCATAGTTTTCATAATGTGGTAGCTGAGGCCCATGGGCAATTAAATTTCTGTAGCTGGAGATCTGTGACATACATTCTTGTGGCCACTACCCTATGGCAATTAAAAGATATCAGATGGCTATATATTACTCCATCTGTGGAAGTTCCATAATTACTTCTATTTTGAGTGTATGAGTGTGGGTGTGTTTATACATTTTGGTTATAAAGAATCCTACAATGAACATCTTTTTAGTATATTTTTTATGTGTAGGATTAATGGATCAAAAAATGTTTATTGTTTTAAGTATCTTGATAAACTTCATCAGATTCTTTCAGATAATACTCTAATATTACTGGAATGCAGGATTTGGGGGGATGTGGGAATTATGGCTGGATGGTTGGTTTGGGGCCAAATTTAGAAGGGTTTTGAATCTCAGGTTGAGATCTTTCCAATTTATTTTGTTTTATTGAAGAGCTAAAGTTGTAACAAAATTAAATTGATATTTAAACCCCTTTCCAATGCAGGCATGATATGGGCTGAATGTAAAGAAATTTGGACTCAAGGTCCCAAAGAATACCTGTTTGAGTTGTGGAATATGCTTGATTTTGGTATGTTAGCGATCTTTGCGGCATCATTCATTGCAAGATTCATGGCATTTTGGCACGCTTCCAAAGCCCAGAGCATCATTGATGCAAATGATACTTTGAAGGACTTGACAAAAGTCACTTTGGGAGACAATGTGAGATACTATAATTTGGGTGAGTTTACAATACATAGTCAATATAAGTTAATTAAAATGTAGAATTTTCTTATAAATGTACACATCGTAGTATTTTGGTTACTACTCAGTTCTCATCGAATTACTTGGTTTCCAGCTTCTTCAGAATATCTGCATGTGAAGAAGCATGTTTTCTGCTTTTTCCTTTGATGTGTCCTCTGGCTGGAAACTGCTCTTAGTCGCAAGAATCATTTCGCTTGATCTCTGGGATCAATTGGCTAACTACCAACTCCATTGAGAATGCCTGTGTTATGTCTTGGATTTCTTTTTTTTCTCTTAACTATTAAAAATAGTACACATTTCAGTACCATTTCCATTTAAAACATATAAATTATTTGAAAGGAAGGGATTTGTTGAAGTCTCTGAGAGAGCTTCAAATAATTAACACCATCCAGGCTTTGAACTAGTTGAGATATAAAACAAAAAATCAAAATAGAAGCCAGATCGTTACCTCTAATACTGATAAAATTCAGGGTGGATGACAGAGTCCTGAGTCTATTAGTCAATGGGCTCAGTAATATCGAACCCTAGAATTAGGAAGATTCAGTTATTTGTTTAGAAAAAAAATCCCTTCTTGTAGAAACCTGGAGTGGGAGAAATAGATTCCTTTTGAATATTTATTTTAAATCCTCTGTTAAGAAATTAGTTAACATTCAATTGACATCTTACAGGTTTTTTGGCTATGTCATATAAGATTTCTTAAACTATTTTTTAGTATTAATTTTAATGTTTAAATAAATTTTTAGTATGCAGAATATAAAAATTCAATTACATCTATTTATTTATATGTAGTACTTATATCCAAAGTGTTATAAATAAAGAAACTGCTATTATTAGTTTCTTGTATCCTTTCCTAATTCCAATTCTCAGCAAATAAGCAAATACAAATTTATAATTGTGTTTTTCTTCTTTCTTACACATTACTTTTGCATTTTTCTTCATGATGGTTTCTTAATTAGAGTTTTGATGATCTGATATAATAATCTCAGAAAAATTCATAAGTGAACAATTGTTGCATTTTTGTTATAAAAATAGACTTGAGTACCCAATAACAATTATTTTATAAGTTTAATAACTAAAAGTACTCTACAAACCCAAAATTACATTATAGTGTAATTATAGTTTAAGATTAAATAATAAGCACTACCATTTATTTAGTGCCAACCACTTTCTAAACATGGAATGTATGTTGACTTATTGAATTCTCAAAACATGAGAGAGGTAGGAGTGTTATTATCTCATTTTTAAGCATGGCAAAATAATGCTAAGAGAAATTAAGTAATTTGTGCCAGGTTTTCTAATTTATATATGAATGGAATTTATATATATTTATACATGGAATTTTTACATATATTGAGGCCATAGTTTGAGCTCTTTATTATTATGCTACATCCTTGCATAATAATTGCCAGCAAGCCAGGAGGATCATTTTCTCAAGAAATTGATAAATTTAAATATACCTGACACTTTAAAGAAGCCCTTTAAGATTAGAGATTTCCTTCAGGAGCAGGATTGCTAATATAATCATATTCTTAACTAGAAAAGAAGTTATCTAAATAAACAGCTTAAAGAAACTCACCATAACTGTCTTTTCTTTTTCCCAGCCAGGATAAAGTGGGACCCCTCTGATCCTCAGATTATATCTGAAGGTCTTTATGCAATTGCTGTAGTTTTAAGTTTCTCCAGAATAGCTTATATCTTACCAGCAAATGAAAGCTTTGGACCTCTGCAGATATCGCTTGGAAGAACAGTAAAAGATATCTTCAAGTTCATGGTCATATTCATCATGGTGTTTGTGGCCTTCATGATTGGAATGTTCAACCTCTACTCCTACTACATTGGTGCAAAACAAAATGAAGCCTTCACAACGTATGTGATAGCAGATGTTTTGATGATGATGATTTCAGATTAAATAATATGAGTTTAAATGATTATGGATTTAATAAACATTGTGTAAAACAAAATGAGACTTTCACAATGTATGTGCTCTTGGATGTTTTGATGGTGAAAATTGTAGATTAAATAAATGTTAGCTTAAAAGTGTTCGTCTATATACATGAGACAAATAATACTTTGATAAAGATTTTTCTCCAGTTCCTCTTTAGGAAAATGCAAGGATTTCTAAATGAGTTGGAAGAGCTCAAAAATATAAGCACCTTCCTAATATTAAATAATAATAGCTAATATGTTTAAAGACAAGTAGTGTAATAAATCCCTCACATGTGTCATTTTATTATCTTCATTTTGCAAAAAAAAGGAAATTGAATTTCAGAAAATTTAAATAATTTGCTGAATGTTACATAGCTGCTAGTATGTAGAAAAGCTGAGATGTAAACCCTTGTCCACTGAGTTCAGCGTCTATTCTCTTAACTGCTCTGTTCTGCTTATGAGACACCTGGGGCGCTGACTGTGAGAACATCTGCTTTCTCGATTCAATTTGTCGAGTCTTATCATTAAGACCTGAGTTATCAATAGTGACAAGAATGTTGGCTTATGTTCACCATGGACAGATGTATTTTTTATATAGTCTGGAATAGATTTCTCAGATATTAGGTGTTCAATGAGAAGCATCAGCTGAAGCATAATTTGGTGTTATTCATATTTTTGTGAAGTGCAGTTTATCAGAGAAATGAAACCACCTGGGTTAAAAAGCAGAGGTTCTTAGCTTCAGTGAATAATTATGCCTAAAGCGTCAAAATACCTACCAAGATATGTCAGTGATTTTGGTAATAGTGTCTATGTTTATATTGTCATATTTTCCTTAAGACACATTATTATTATATTATCTATTTATTGGGTCTGAGTGGAAGTATAGATGAAAAGGAAACCTAAAAGGACTCTAAACAAATTTTATTATTTTTACTAAGTAATGCATTTAACACTTCCATTGTCAAAGCTAAGGATTATTTAAATGTTAACATCTGTAGTTATGAAGTCATGTTAATAACATTACTGAGCACTTATTATGTGCCAGATATTGAGTTATATGCTTCATATACACAATATTACCTCATCCTTGCAACAACCCTGAGAATAAAAGTTATTTTACAGAAAATAAAACTGAGGTTCAGAGAAGTAAAGAATTTTCTCATGTTTGCAAAGACATTAATTTATTTTTGTATAGTACCACTATCATTTATTTATAGACTTCATTATTTCCTTTCTCTTTTTATTTTCCCCCAGAGTCGAGGAGAGTTTTAAGACACTGTTCTGGGCTATATTTGGACTTTCTGAAGTGAAATCAGTGGTCATCAACTATAATCACAAATTCATTGAAAACATCGGTTATGTTCTTTACGGAGTCTATAACGTTACAATGGTCATTGTTTTGCTAAACATGTTAATTGCAATGATCAATAGTTCATTCCAGGAAATTGAGGTATAATCTCTATAAACTGGTATATTTTGTGCCTCCATGTTTTAACTATTCCAAGGATCAGCTCAGCAATGCTTGTGAAAATACAGACTACTTTCCCTCTTTTGTTCTTTTCCTGTTTTATGAACTAGAAATCTAGAAAATTTTAACTCTTTGCCTCCAGATGCAACATCGATAAGTGTGGTGGGATAGTGGCATGAAGAAGAGAAATGTTGTCTGATTTGTTATTGTTAAAAAAATTTAGAAATACTCTATCAGTGTGAATTTATATTTTATTCAAAAAATGTATTACTTATGAATACCACTGTTCTCCAAACCTTTTTTTGAGTGATGTTCAAAATTGAGCATTTCTCAAGTTTAGAGTAATTATGAATTTTTATTTCAGAAATCTTGGTCATTATCCTGAATCAATCAAATGAATGATTCATTGCAGAATAAAAGAGTGAATCATTTTTATAGTATTTTCAGAATGTAGGAAAATACATTTATATCTTTCAATGTATTTATAAACACATGCAAGTTTTGAGATCTGTAGTTCTATAAGCCTGATAAAATTTTAGACAGATTTAGAAAAGAGTGTGTGAGTAGAACCTTAACATTTCAAAAAAATCTTGGAGCAGTCTTTGGGGTCTGAGACTGTTTGTAGGCATTACTCTCATCTAGGGACATAATATTGGGAGCATCCCAGTAATTCTATTTATGCATTTCCTTGCTGAACTGTCATGTGTATTTGTACAGGATGATGCTGATGTGGAATGGAAATTTGCAAGGGCCAAACTTTGGTTTTCCTACTTTGAAGAGGGAAGAACTCTTCCAGTTCCCTTCAACCTGGTGCCAAGTCCAAAATCCCTGTTTTATCTCTTACTGAGGCTTAAAAAGTGGATTTCTGAACTGTTCCAGGGTCATAAAAAAAGTTTCCAAGAGGATGCAGAGATGAACAAGGTAATTTAACCTGACAGTTTATAATTATATATATATATATATTATAAATCTATGTAGTTTTATTAAGACAAAAATTAACAATGTGGTTTGAAGTTTACATTTAAACAAAGTTTTCACAGAAACCTAAAACATGCCTAAAAAAATTTTACAATGGTGTTCTAGATGAGTGCAGGTCTAGATGATGTCAAAACTGATAGATCTCACGATTCAAGACAGCATTTTGGGTATTAGTTAATTCTTAGTATTAAAAAAGAATTTTTGTTCTGTTTTGTGTTTTAAAGTGAATGGCTGCTCCAGTATGAAAGCTTAATCTTCTCCTGAGACCAGAGCTTTTGAAATAATCACTCAAGTGATTCGGTGAACTTGTGTTGTTAGTGACTAAACCCTGCTACCAGTGATTTCAGAGTTTATAGTTCAGAAAAACAGAGGGGCTCTAAGAGTTTTCCACCCCAAGAACATAGGCCTTTCTCTTTACTTTCACACCTCCTATGCCACCCTCTTCCCCTCACCAAATATCTCAGCTGGTGGCTTGGGTAGACAAGCTAATGACTTCATAATTGGAAAAGAAAGGGTCTTTTGTCAATATCAAGAATTAGCACCTCTAAGACAGAATGATCTGCCTTTGTCTACACTTCAGTAAAAGACTTCTCCTCCTCAACTAGTTTCCATTCCTCAAACGGCAGCTTTGGTAACTTTATCAACTGGCTTAGTCCTTTCTTGGGAACAACATTAAGCTCAGGCAGGGGACACCTTGGCTTATTAAGTTTCAGGCAGTCATAGCTTTTAGTCTCTCACTGTCTTCATTTAGATTGTTGATGACATTTTTTGAAAAGATAAAATATCCTGAACACAGAACCAAATCATTATTAGTTGTTTGTTCAAAGAGCATCTCCATGACCTATAAATATATTTTTAAATGCTGTGACCATTATAACTACTGCACCATATCTCTTTAAAAAGAAGCAGTCCATTATGGTATGTTCATCCATTCTTAATGTAGTCACTTAGCTCAGCATGGGCTTTTCGCTTATGTCTAACAGGAGCACATTAGACATTTCCTACTAAAAGGGATATAAAAGAATCTTTAATTCAGGGCTCTGCACATTCCTATTCAACTCTAACCTGAGGGCAGTAACACCCATGTAACTCCTGGCCTGAACTCAGAACTTCCGGTTATAAACAAGTTGATCACTGACCACTTAAGTGCAATGAGGCACCTACTGTCAAAGGAGAGCATTAAACCCCATGTAGATACTGAATTTTCAGATCTAGGGATGTTTACATTTCTGGATTATAATCAGTGTACTTATGGAGAATAAAGGCATGTTTGAAATTTAAAAAAAAAAAGGAATATAAGAAAAATTCATGAAATGTAACTAAAATAATGTGTTACATTATCAGGAGTGGATATTGAAAGAGAGAGCTATTCTGGGCCCCATTTTTGCTGTTGTGGCTACACGTCTCTTACCTCACCTTCAATTTACACAGCTAGGTAAAGCATTGGTAGCTGATTATGACTTGGAGGAATCTGACAAACTCTTAAGTAACTTCTAACATTGAAAAGTTCAGAAATAAACTTCTCACATGCAACGTGAAAGACTAGGTTTGGAAGTAAGGAGTTCAACAAAGAAAGATTTAAGGGTATTAAATTGGAAACAATAAAAAGTAAGCCAAAAGAGGCATATTGATTTGCTGAGGGGATAGGGTAATCACAGTATGTTTAGAAATGTTTAGAGCACATGTGGAATATTGTGTATAACTGTGTGGAGTGGGAGCAGGGGTGGGGTCAGGGGGTGCTCAGAGTTCTATGCAAAGAACTCTGCTGAGTGCAGAACTGTATGCCCAGGAGGACTGAGTGCATCCAGAAGAGGAGGACCAGGATGAGGACAGGTGTGAAAAGTGTGTCATCTAATGGGAATTTAAGAGATGTCTATTTCACCTGAAGAAAGGGAATTGATGGGGAATGGATAAATATCTTTAGAATTCTCACTTTTGACTAGGAAATATAATTTTTTTTAGCCTTTCAAAATTAGGAAGAGAGGCAGTGGGTGAAAGTTACAAATAGTTAAATTTTAGTTAAATGGAAAAACAAACACATAATAACAAAATCTGCCCAACAGGGTTGTGGGTTGTCTTATGAAGTAATGCCTCCCTGTCACTGCAAGTAATCAATAAATGCTGGATGACCATTATTAGACCATATAGAGGATCTTTCTATATTGGGTAGGCAATTGGTTGTAAATGTTCCTTGCAATTATAAGATTCTATAATTGAATAAAAGGCAAACATTCTAATTCTTGCTCCATTTGCCACTTACTCCTTGGGATTCTCAGGTGAAGAATAAACTCTCCGAGCTCTAGTTGCCTCAACTGAAATGTGGGAATAAAAAATACATCTACATTATGAAGATCAAATCAAATAAATATGTAAAAGCACTTTGAGAAATCTAAAGCGCTCTTTAAATGTAGTTAGTATATGATTATTTTGTGTTAGAAATTTGGAAAAATATGCCATCTATGGCATTCTTCCGTATAACTTATAAACCTTTGGGCTGAGTGGCAAAAATTTCCCTCACTAAATATAATTAAGTGTGTAGTTTACAAGTTTGATTAGAACTGCAATCTGAGCAAATTCAGTGTCCAAAGGAAATGTCTAAGCACTTACAAAGGGTAGACCCCAAAAAAGAATGTTTCTCTCATAGAAACTTGCTAGAGAGTTATACGAGACGGTTTTTGAAATATGAAATGAAGAGTGAAATTGATTTTGTAATTCCAACTGCACAATTAGCAATTATACTCATTTTAAAATCTATCTTTAAAAGAGAAATGAAGAAAAGAAATTTGGAATTTGGGGAAGTCGTGAAGACCTTTCAAAATTATCACTTGACAAAAAGCAGGTAAGAACATATTTGAAAATATGAAGTCTTGCATATGATCAAGCTTATCTTTTCAGAGAAAAGAACAAATGTTCAGAGGTAATTTTAAGAAACAGATAGTAGACACATTAAAGAATTTAATTATTCTATCAATGCTCAAAATCTGTTATTGGGAGGTAGAAATAAACCTGTGTTCAATTAATTGACAAAAATAATTACATGTATATTTAAGATATATTAAATACATACTTTTTGGAACTCATGGGTGATGGAATATAGGAATAGTGATGTAAAGAAGGAAAAATTGAAGTAATAGAGGAACTTGTCAGGGGATCTGGTGGAGATATGATTAACTAAAGCTCAGGCAGAGAGTATGTACATCTAGCAGAACCTTCTTATTTGGCAGTAATCAAGAAGTTGTCAAAAAGGTATCATGAGAATTCAATGGCCATCTATTGTAGTCAGCACAGTTTGTAATGAGCAGTGTGCCCAAGAAATGCATTGGGTCCCTAATTTGGAGTGGCAGAATCCCCAATAATGAGGACATTTGCTCCTTTCTTGTAGTATGCAATTTGTAAGGGTAAAATAAATGCTTATTGCTAACGGACATTATAAATGAATTAATTAGGAAAAGGGTGACATATAAGGTAGGACTTGCATTCAGTTGCTCATAATTAAAAAAAAATCAGTGTTTTACAAAACAGTCGTTTTTCCTCCCTCCCATCTAAATCTCCAGAATTAGACATTACAAGATTGTTGCCAGGGGGTGGTTCTCTGTGATTTTCTTGGATTTTTTTGCGATAGTCAGATGCAAAATGACAGCTTCACCTTCAGCCATAGCACTTGCTTTTCAGATATGAGAAAAGAATAAGGGAAAAGGAAAAGTAGGGCATGCCAGCTGAATCTGCCACCTTCAGAAAGTGCCTTTCAACAATTTCTGTTGTTGTATCTTGTTAACCAGAACTATGCTACAAGGTCACCTCATGGGACAAAAATACAGAGGAGGGAGGACATTTTGTTTTATTTTTAAGCTAAGTTTTCTTCCAGCAAAAACCAGGAAATATCGATATTAAGTATTGATATTAATTATTGATATAGTATTGACATAGTAAGAGCATTGATCTAAGTATTCAAAAAATTGGGATTTCATCTCATCTCTGTACCTTTAGCAATTCATTTAACTTCTCTGAACCTCAATTTTCTCTTCTAAAAATAGGAATAATCAAATTATACAACCCGCCACACAGGAATGTTGTGAGGATTAAATTAGTGTCTTGTAAATTACAAACTATACAAATGTTAAGTACTTGTCATAGAGAAGTGGCTTTTTTGTTGTTTGGATATAAATAACTTAATAACAATTTTGCAAAAATAGGTCAGTGTAAGTTGAATTTATAGTTTTCCAGTAAGAAACTACTTGTGCTGAAATTATGATGAATGCATGACACCAAAAATCATCTGACAAATATGAGAAAAATTCAAGAGGAATCAAATGCTCTTTTTCTTTATGATAGGGACTAAAGTATCTCTCAAATCAAATAATTTTATTTTTTTTGCAGTTTCTCCAAAAATGTATAAAACTAAAATTTGTTTTAATCATCTGAAAAAATATATTTTATATCTTTTAAACACAGGTTGGATCCCCTTATACTTTCCAACAGCCCCTTTTTTAAATCTTAGATTGAAAGAAACTCTTCAAGAGCAATACTAAGACTGTGGTATCTGACCCTAGTTTTGGATCAATAAAATGTTGATTCCAATATTAGTTACATCATCTAGAGACCCTTTTGTATAACTGCCATGGAGATGTGCCACTCATACCTTCTTTCAGGAGAGAGCCTGCTTCAAGGAGTGTGGTCAGCTGACAGCCTCCAACTACAGCACCTTTGGAATTCTCCTCAGCTTTCCCATGATGGACATTTCTTGCCAGCACAAAACCCCTCTTGGGGCAGTCTTTGCATTGGAACTCCCTGTTGGGCTGGCTGACTTTTTACCTTTCCCCCTTTCACAGGGAAGCGAGTCTCATAGCCTGGAAGCTTTTTCTGCCTCCTCCTGATCCCACTTCCCATGATTTCTCATCGACATAATTCTAAATATATCTCCTACTTCTAACTTTGTCTTAGAATTTGACTCCTGGAAGACCAAATCAATGCAAGCGTATGCTTTATTTTCCCTTGCCACGTAAGCTTCTGATGAACAAAAGTTGAGGCACATTTCACATAGCTTGCTTTTTCATAGTACATTAATTATATTCCTGAGAAAATGTTTTTTAAAGCAACCGTTTACATTTTCAGTCATTTTTGCCTATTGTCACTGAGATGGATTCCTGCTGGAACATGTTTGGCCCTCACATGTGCTTAGAAAAACTCTCATGGTTCATTATTCCTCGCCCAATTCACATGGCTTTTGCTTATTCCTTTTCATAAATTCTGCATCTAAAATAACACAGTTAAGTTTCTATTTCACTCAGGCCTTCTCTCTGACTCCTTGAAGGTTAACATGGTTAGGTTGCACAAATGCTTCTTTCATATCTGCTTTGGGTACACCTTAGAAATCAGTAGGATGTGCCATATAAAAATACTTTTTCAAATAAAGTAAGCACATTTATTTGTTATTTTTAATCATATCCTTCTGAAGATCACTGACTTTGGTGGTTGGTAGCGTTAGCTTTTCAGATATGCAGTCAGAAAGGGTAGAATAAAATAAAGGCAATCTTTGCCATACTGTATCACACGTCTCAACCTAAAAATGCCAAATAAGTCTTTGAATAACTGCTATGTTCTAGCTCTAGAACAGATCACTTCCAAGTTGTCAGTTTTAGAGCAGAGTTTTGCACCATGTACAGTAAGTCAATATGGAGCATAAACATGCTATTTTAGCATTTTTGGTCCATTCTGCACTGGATTGAGTGAGATGTGGAAATTTTTAAAAAATCAGTTACATATCCAGGAGCTATAGCCTTTAACTTTTAATTAAACCAGAGGCCATCTTTTCAATGATCCTAGGAAGCAATCACATAAAGCAGTGGCTCCAGTTCGTCACTATCACCAGGACCACTTCTCTGGTTAATTTTGTATAAATTCCCAGTCCTCTTCTCCAGGTCTATTGAGTTACAATCTCTGGCAATGAGTCCTGGAAGTGCGTATTTTTAATAAGATCTCTGGAGATTCTAATGCTCATCTGGGTGTGGGAATCACTTAATATTTCATTCCCTGAATAACTTAGTCATGAGCTTGGACATGTAAAAAACAATATCTGGCCAAGTATCTCTAGAATAAATAAACTAGATTATAACTAACCATGAAATAGGCCTAAAGCCACAGAGAAGATATTTATAACTTCTGTACAATAATAACAGCTACTCACACTGTAGAATGTCTACTGTATGTCAGGCTACATATTCTACATACCTTATTTCCTTAATCGTCACATCAGCTCAAGGAGGTTGGTAACATTGTTTTCTCTATTTTATACATGAAGAATCTGAGGATAATAGAGGTGAAACGACTTGCCCAGTGTCCCATTTCAGACAAATGACAGAGCCAGAATTCAAATCATATTTACTTTATTCCAAAGCAAGTGATTTACCAATACTGTACCACATGGCTTCATTTCATGCCTTCATTTCCTGCTGACTCAATATATTGCCTATACCTTTTCAGTCTGTGGTTTTGCTCTTGGCCTCAGGTCATTTAATGGTTGTGGGGAACGGGGGACACTTAGAACTGTTGCTATGTCCAACAGCCTAATAAATTCCAAAGACTAAAGCTTATTTGTTTTTCTTAATGGGAAACAAACAAGCTATTTAGTTCCTCATTCTAATTCTACAGTGAAGTTATGATGAGATGAGAAATGCTAATAAAGTAATTGCTAGGAAATGAAAAAGAGAAAAAACATAAAAGATGCAGGAAATGTGGTAAGAGGCATAAAAAAGGATAGGCAATGGATCATTCAGAATTGGAGAATATATTTGCAGATTAGAACAACGCTTATACCCGGTCCTTCCTGCTTCCACTCAACCAGCTTTTTCTTCCACTCACATCACATTATAAATGTCAATATCATTTATAAATACCCAATCCCTAAGATTTAAATATTATGGATAGTGCGAAGTGAATTCCCTTGACTTTCCAGTGCATTTTAGTAGCTGTACATAGAAACAATTATATATTAGAATTTTCTGCCACCAAGTGGTAATAATGCTTCTTTGCATCATTAAGGTTTCCTTACATGCTATTTCTTTGTTTCATTCAATTTTAACATTTAATATTGAATACCTCTGATGTATTATAAACTGGTTAGAAATTTTTCTAAAAAATGTTATTTTTGCATCCAAATTCATTATTTCAGGTGTAGAGTAGAACTAGTCACATAAAAACAAACTAGATGAATTTACAACTGTTTAGTCAGTCACATATCATTTAACTATATCAATGGTTCCCAACCCAGAGTGATTTTTGTACTCACACCACCAGCATCCCCAGGGTGCATTTGTAATAGCTAGAGACATTTTTGATTATCACAACTGGAGAAGGGAGTTGTTATTGGTGTCTAGTGGGTAGAGGCCATGGACGCTGCTAAACATTCTACAATGCACAGAAAGTCCCCAACAATAATTGTCTAGCCCAAAGTATCACAAATGTCCCAATTGAGAAACCCTAAACTCTATCCACCGAGTGCATGCAGGGGAGAGCTCTGTGTTGGGCTGAAACCGTATGAACACACTGTAGCTGTGGCCTTGGCACTTCAACATCTATACTCTGGGAAATCTACAATCACACACATTCTCAAATAAATAGAATGTTGTTTTCTGTTTTTTTTTTTTTTTTTTGGCACTATTGCCTATTCTGTGTCATTCAGTGTGTTACTTTGTAAGGCATCTGCCTCATGCTTTAAAACCAATTTATCACGTTTCTGATGTACCTTTATCGTGTAGTTAAGCTGCAACCAATTCATGAACCCAGATTGTGTATATCTTGTATAGCAAAGTGTTCAGAAACCAAGTGAAATCCATTAGTGACCCCAAAGCACTTCATCCTTCACTCATTTTACCAACCAACAATTTTTGAGCACTTGCCTGTACTGGCAACTAGTGACACTCAGATAAACTAAACAAAGTCCATCCTTCCATAGAGTCTGGAGAATGTAGACAATAAACATGTAATTAAGCCAGTGAATAAAATTACAGCTGTAAACTATGCCATGATGGAAAAAAAAGGCCTAACTTGCTCAAAATT
Organism: Eidolon dupreanum; assembly: GCA_028627145.1. Classification (NCBI taxonomy): domain Eukaryota; kingdom Metazoa; phylum Chordata; class Mammalia; order Chiroptera; family Pteropodidae; genus Eidolon; species Eidolon dupreanum. The sequence goes on along the minus strand of CM053510.1, from coordinate 59,135,179 downwards.
TATTTTTGATGGAATAGGCAGGGAAAGGTTCTCTGAGAAGCTTATGTTTTAAGCAAAAATCCAAAGGATGAGACAGAACAAGTAAGCTAGGCAAAAACTCAGGGAAGGAAGGCTTCAGGGATTGGGAACAAAGAAGTCAAAGACCTTAAATTAGAAAAGATCGAATGAAAGAAGGCCTGTGTGACATTAATATAATATTAAGTTTTTTAAAAAAAGTATTATCTCCATAGACATGGCCAGTCACAGAGCTGCTTTAATTGGGGATGATTGGCATATTGACTATTTGGGACCACACATTTGCATTTAAAAAAATCCTAAAGAAGCATAGTTTTTCACTTTCTTATTTCCATGAACACTTTTTGGATGTACTAGTAGTTTCTAATGAAAGGAGATGTAAAATCAATGATTTGCAACTATGACGTTGTGAGTTCATGAATGGATAATAAATAATTTAAAGGCATAACACACAAAATTTCTCTTTGCATTCTTTCCCTCTGATTATGAATCTGTTCTCACCCTCCATCTTTATCATAAAAACTGGAGGATGAAAGTGAACTTGAACATGGACACAACATTTAATGATGTCCTTAAGGTATGAATTATAGTTTGAAAGCCAGAAATAATTATGTCACTATAAAAATAGTGAATAATTATATTATTTATGTAAAAGTAAATTAAATATTATATTATTAAAATATGTTGAAGTTTTCATTAATTTCACAAATTCATAAAATAGTAGAACTTGAAAGATTATGGAAGGTCAACTAGACCACTCCCTTTATTATCAGAAGAGATTATAGAAATTTTCAGCATCTTGCCTAGTGTTAGTGTTCCACAGCTAACTTGCGGCAGAGCCAGACTTTAGTCTTCAGGTATCTGTGAAGGACTCTTCTTAAGAACCCAACCTGCTTCTCTGGTTAATTTGGTCAATTTTATAATTTTATCTTAAAGTTTTTAAAAATACTTATGAAGTGAAAAAAATGGACATTTTGCTGATAGTTTTAGAGAAGGTGAAAGAAAAAGGGAAATAGCTACATGAAAAAGGATTTTATCTAAACAATTTTCTCAAAATAGTATATTGTTTTTTATGGATTTTATCAGCCTTGCCACATTTTTTTATTATTATAATTCAGCTAGACCATATTGTTTACATTCTTCGTTAGAACCCATAACCTAGCACAGCACCTTACATATAGAGGGCATTCAATACACATTTGTTCAATGGATGACTGTGTACATAGATGTTTTAATTCACTATGTGGGCATTTAAAGATCAAAACCCAAACTCAAGAATTTTAATTGAGTCTCATTGAGCCGTACTTATAACAACATAGATGTCTTTGGGAAATATGAATCATAGCTGTCTTTGAAGACAGTCTTGAAGTTTCTCATCCTTGGAAACAGTTGTATACCTAAAACATAAAAATTTAGAGTTCCTCTTTTCACTTAGGTTCTCCTTATTGTTTTTTGTAAAATTATTTTTTCTCTTTAGAAAAAGCCTTGAAGAGTTTTTCTAAATCATCCTTTTAGGATATTAACATGGTATATTAAAACTTTTATTGCAGATTGATTTAATTCTTTATTTGCTTATTCAAGCAGATATCTTATTTGAAAAGTGCTGCCCAAATGGGATATTGTACAGATTCTAAAATTCAATGGATTAATTAGTGCTTTCTTAGCACCTGACTTCTGTCCCACAGGAGTCTTCCCTGGTATTTCTTCAAGATCCCCATCACACCCTACAGCAGGCATGAATGTTGTAATCAATCATGCTGTCCTGTGAACTTCTGAGGTCACCAATGAACTTCCGAGGTCATCATCATTATTTTCGCAACTTGTTTGCCTCTTCCTCTATCATAACTGTGTCTGTGAAAAGGTTAAAGCACAACTCTCATGACAACACGATTGATAGCCACGAAGTGAAAAAAACTCCTCAGACAAACTCTAATAACCATTGAGAGACTGAACACACCTAAAGTGCCCATGATTTGTCTCAGAAGACAGATTATTAAACAAGTGAAATTAAAATGTCACCATATATGTAAGATTATTTATACATAATATGAGACTATTAGTTCATATACATAACTGATAAATCTCACATTATTTAGAAGAAAAATTAGATAAGAATCAATTTCTAATTTTTTTTTTCAAATTACAGCTTGGGTATAGTAAACAATCAAGTCTAAGGAGCTCAGAAGATTTCCAATTAAATAGTTTCAATAATCCTCCAAGACAGTATCAGGTAAGGATGATTTTTTGAAGAAATAAGGCTAGTTTTCTGTAATATTTGGAATCTCAAACCACGTGATTTTTTTACACAAAAATTAACTATTAGGATTTTTCCAATGTCAAAATAATGCATTAATTCAACAAACATTACTGAGTACCATGTGCCAGGCACTTTCTAAGTATTAGAGATAGTTCAGTAAACAAAATAGATGAATTCTTAACATCATGGAGCTTAGAGTCTCCATGTTCATTGTAAAAATTCTGTCCTTCCTGAAGACATAAAGAAAAGTAAAGTTCACTTCAAACCCCACCACTGACAAATAATGACTACTTACTTTTGGTGAATATTCTGCCAGATAGTTATATGAATGTGTATAATTTTTATATATTTTAATATCCTATAAATAAATTAATAATATTTATGTAATTAGTAATAATTTTTTACTCCACAAAACGTATTCATATTAATTTTAATGGATGTATAGTATTCATTTGTACAAATATGTGATAATTTATTAGAATAATCCACTATATAAAGGTTTATTTTTCTACTATCATAAGTAGTACTACTGTGAATATATTTGTCTAAGAACCCAATTGCATCTTTAGAATAAATTCCTGAAAGTGGAATTTTACTGTCCACCATTTCATTTTGGGCTTAAGCAGTAAGATTTGGTTTAACTATATATCCATTCAGGACTTCCTGTACACATGCTGAGCCTCCTACTTTTCATAAAAACTATGTAGTAAAAGCAACATCCTCATGGTAGAAACCTAGGAACTGTAGAAATTGTTTTACATTGAAACGGGCTATTCATAAATTACGAGCAAGCATAATCAAAGATGGCTACATTTCTTGGTAAGGGAGGGGAAAAACATAAATAACTGCACATTTGTTTAATTTTCTGTTTCCACTTGTAGTACCACACACCTTTAACCTGTGCTATTGAAAGTCTTTGTCTTGCTCTAATACATTTCAAATAAAATATGACGATGAACTATGAATTAGATGTTTGCTCTAAACTGCTCTTTTCTCAAAAATTAACTTTTGAGTCATTAGCCCAGGTTATATGAAAAATGCTTTAAAAATCTGGAGACAGAGTGCATTCCTTGGTAGGGAAATCATCTTAATCTTTGATAGTCATTGCTTCTAAAGAGCTTACTAAATAGAGAAAGACTCAAACTTATACCAAATGAGAGATTGGTCATGAACATGAGATGAATTTTTCTTTTCTCCCTTTAGAAAATAATGAAGAGGCTTATTAAAAGATATGTACTAAAAGCCCAGATTGATAAGGAGAGTGATGAAGTGAACGAAGGTGAGTTGAATACAGGGACAAGTCACGTGAGCCAGGATGTGGAGCTCGGTGTAGAGCTGAGGGAGAGATGACGAGATATGTGTGGGAAGGGTGAGCTTCAAGGGGAAGAGAAGATAGTACCTCACCAATCATCAATACTCTTAAGTTCTAGGGAAACAGGTTATTTCTTTGCAGCTGGGGACAGATGCCACTTGCTTGATAAGTAACTATTATTTTCATGGGGAGCTTGGAGGGAAGGGAGAATGGTTGGGAAAGGTGAGGAGCTGTTCCTCTCAATTCCTGCAACATTTGCCACCAGTGTTTTCCTTTCACTTACTTTCAGAGGACTTTTGTTAGAATTTTTCTCAATAATTTTTTCATTAACCCAAATACTTAGCTGAAAAAATAGAAACCTACCCTATTAAGAAGTTATTTACTTTGAAATGATCCAAAATACAGATGTGTATGGAATTAGAACTGATTTCACTCTACCCTAGAATTGCTAGTTTCTCTGCCCTACATATTTACAGTTGACTTCTTATCACACTTGTTTTTCAAAGGGGAACTGAAGGAAATTAAACAGGACATCTCAAGTCTCCGCTATGAACTTCTAGAAGAAAAAACTCAGAATTCAGAAGATCTAGCAGAACTTATTAGAAAACTTGGGGAGAAATTATCAGTGGAACCAAATCAAGAAGAAAGCAATAGATAATCCAAAGACTTTCCCAAAGTCCATATTTACTTGTCCACTTGAAGCCATATTATTTTCTGATTTATTTTTTTAAGTGCCAATGTGAACATCTTTTTAAACAAAAACATGTTTAAATATAACTTGGGTCATCTTATCATCTGGAACACCAATATTTAACATTTTTCATGGATAAATGTCATTGTTCAGGCTAAAGATGGAAGATTATGATGAAAATTATGCCCAGTTGTTTGGTGCTTGTTTTATAAACTGCTTTCTCGAGTGTAACCATTATGATGATGTGACTGTCATGTAATGTCTGCCTGGGAATCATCTCAGCTGATAGGGGCCAGATATACCATTCTGTGTTATTTTTCCTGACCGTGATTTTGGGCACCTTCTGGCCTGCTCTGTGGATCTTCTGATGGTAATTTCCAGTTCTGAAATATAAAGAAAAATAATCTATGGCCATTTAGAGACTGTTGTTTAATCATCTATCCTGTTAGCCCCCACAGAATATGATTGATAATGTCTGTGAAAAATGAGTTTAAATCTTTCCTGAATTTTATGATTCACCCTTTTGAAAATGTTACACTTTCCAGTGAAAAAGTGCTCCCTCCACTGAACCCTGCAAAAACATGGTTCAGTTATGTGTGTGTGTGTGTGTGTGGGTGAGAAAGAGAGAGAGAGAGAGAGAGAGAGAGAGAGAGAGAGAAATGCTTGCCTTATTTTCTTTTGCAGACAAACAATATAGACCTTTGAAAGCTCTTTATGTTGAAATTATTTATTGTGACTGAAAAATTATTGATGAAGAAACCTTTATTGGAAAAGTGTCAAAGCCACAAATGACTGTGATCATTTAGCCTAATTATAGCACAGCTTTATGCCATTTCCCAGGGCCAATTTCCACATTTGGCATCGAATGTAAAAAAAAAGTGCTGAAGAAACTTGCAAATATTTATCTGTTATTGTCAGTATGTTCTGCCCTTCTTTTTCAAAATATATAAAACAGAAATTTGTGTTTGGGAACATTCACCAAGAGGTTATTACTTACCGATGATGTGAGGCAATAGCTAAAACAACTAAAACAGAGAAATGAAGGTTCTTCTGTTCGACTACCCAAAGGCAATCAACACTTACATGATACTGGGCATTAACTGAAAGTGCAGCTTTAAAGTCAGTAAAGAAACTCCAAATACCAATTTTTAGCTTCATTTTTAAAGATGAGATGGTCACAGAAAATCTGGATATCCTCACATTGACTTAATTTAAATAAAGGAACCAGTAAAAAATAGAGCTGAAATTTTATATTCAGTGATTTTGTATTTGGGGGCATTATTTATTGAGAAGTTATTTAACGATGCAGAAAAGATCTGTTTTCAAATATTTTGTGATAATATTGAAATCAGAAGTTGCAGAAATCACTCTCATACCACCTGCACTATCAGCAAATTAAAATAACCTAACATCTGCAAAGCTTATGTATTGTGCCATGCAAGAAATTGGCCTCCATGCCAGGGAGCACGCTATGATGGCAAATAGGCTTGATTCCAGAAGACTCTGAAAAAGATATTCAGATTCCTCAGTGTCTTTAAAGTTGGGCTGCTCTGACAAAATATAAGTTTTGGGAAATGCAACAGGCATGACCTTGAGCTCCTCAGTAAAAGGCACCACCATAAAGTGCCACCTATTATTGCTCAAAATTAATATGTCCTGAAGTCAGCAGATTTTCCTCAAAGTGCAACTGCATTGGAATCCCTTCTAATTTCTTTTTAACTGGAAAATGAAAAAGAGAAACCAACCATATTTTAAGAAAGCTTTTTAAAATTCCAAAAAGAGCTTGATTAAAGGTATATTGTCAAAGGATGGTCATGAACACAACTACCCTTTATAAATCTCAAGACCACTGGCTTTAAATCTTGTATTCATGTTGCAATCAGCTTAACCTTTTGAAAAGAAAGTGATTAATAAGTGAAAGTGTATTTATGCAAACTGCTCTCTCTATGTCAATCTTTCCTCTCAGTTTTGGTGCTTTCAGAAAGTTTGGGTGCTGTAAGGAGGACAGGACAGTGATGCCTGTCACTCTGACCATACAGCTGCTCTCTGAGGGTGAAGCCATGTTCACTCCTCCTGACAGACCCACCACCAGAAAACAAAATGAAGTCTCTGTTTTAGTACATCAACGCCTAGTTTTACTCTGCTATTTTTATTACTCTGAAACTGAGAAATGACACAAATTTAATATGATTTTACTAAGCATATAAAATGAAATGCCAGAATCTACAGTCAGCTTAAAACTTTGCCGTGTATTGAAAGGAATAGAAAATGAATGTCTGACCTCAAGGAGCTTGCAACCAAGTAAAGAAATGGGAGTTAAAGCAACTATAAGGCGCTATGATAAACATTTTCCATGCATTATCTAATTTAATCTAACTGAATGCTTACAACAACTGTATGAGGTAAATACTATTATTATTCTCATTTTAGAAATGATGAAACTGAGGCTTTGAGGGGCTAAATAACTTGCACCTGGAATTAAGTGTCAGCGCTGGAAACGAAACTCAGGCCTGTCTCACTGCAGAGACCTGTAGTGTGATTGTCTCATTGTGAAACATATTTCAGTCTCTAAGTGAGGAAAAATGGGCTGTACCTGCAAACCTTAAGTTCCATTATATACCCACCGTAGAGACAGACAAGAGCATTAATCAAGGAAGGCTATAGGTAAAGAGATTTGGCTTTGGAAAGATTATAAATATAAAAGATGGAGATGTATATGAAGGGATGGGGATAGTATGAGCAAGGCTAAGAGTTGGGTATGCGTATGGAACACTTACGAAGCTTTGCGGAGAGAACTAGTATATTCAATGACTACTCTGAGGAGAACAGATTGACTTTATTTGGGAAGTCTACCCCACCCATCCAAGATAATTCCAGTATGAAAGAATTTTATCGCCAGTTATATATTAAAAACAAACAAACATTCCACTGAAACAGAGAGACTATATGGTAATATTTGCCAAACAAGTAGCCTGACGGAGGAGTTCCCTAATAGAATCCCTGTCACAACCGATTTCCAGCTTCAGGCCAGGGAAGAGATGTATCTCCACCTGCCACATTCTAAATATAGCCAGCATCTGTTCTGATTCTAACAAGCAGATCCAGCCTCCTTCTTTACTCTGATACCTTCATTTGTCATCATATGCCAGGCAGGGTTTATGACAGTCATGCCAGTTGTCCCTGTAGTTCTGTGAAATGGTGCTGGATATGGGTGCCTATGCTGTCGTTAGAGTCTCTACCCTTGATGTAGAGGGTGTGGATTGAATCACTGGAGAAACAGAAGAGGATATGAATTCCTGACCCAGACCTCTCTATTGTACTCAGGAAATATCTAATTAGCTTTCCAAGTGACAAGTTAATCAAAGGTTGTGTAGGATTGCAGCACAGCATCCTACCATGGATGGAAGTTGAAAGTTCATCTAAACATCTGTTATTACACAAAACATTGACTCATACCTCAGTCTTTACTTTTATATGTGACCAGTTGAGGTGAGAGACATACCATTAACTCTCTGAAAAACGTGGATAATTAAGGCAAATGTTATTTTAATTTTTTTCTTGAATCTTCATTCCTTGAACTGTCTTCTTTACTCTCTGTTTATAGCTACAGCCATAAAAGTTTCCACAGACATTTTTTAAAACAATTTCTCTAAGATGAATTTGATGATAACACCTATTCGCAAGTCACAAAAAGCTTTCATTTTGGAATCAGTTTTTGCAGAGATTTTTGTACAACTGAATAAATAGCTAAAGATACTAACCAACTAAATGATAGTTCTGTTTTCATATTAGTACCATTTGGTGGATAATTACTGTATCCAGTGTGAGTGGATTATAGAGATATCAAGTAATGTTTTTCAAACTCTTATACAATAGCCATCTTATTCAAAGGTGAGGGGAATTATATCTACTAAAAAGATCATGTATTCATAATTGTCATAGTACTCTCTAAATATAATGTTATCTAGGACATTGAAATAAAACCCAGGAAAAAAAAATTGGTATGTATAGCATCTAAGAGTTTCTCATTTTTCTTCTTTTTCTAGTGCTTATTCTGTAAGTCATAGACTTTTTTTCATTGTCCACTGATAAACTATAGGAACAGTGTGTAACAGGTAGATAGTCATGTCCTCTAGGAAATATACAGGACATCATGATTTTTTTCTTAAATAATTAAAGTTTGATGATGACATTTGAGAATTGAGTCTTAAACTTCACTGTCCTGCATTTTTGCCCCAATCATTGTCCATGAAAATAGACTTTCATGGTATCATAATAAAAATCTCAAAATAAAGTAAATTTACGTATTACCATGTCTCATACTACAAGAATGATGGCAACGCTTTGCTTTTGCCTTAACCTTTTCAGTATTCTGTGATTCAACCGTCTGACATTTACCCTTCACTCCTCTTCAGAAAATGGACTATCACTCAGAATAATTGGAAAAGGTCAAATTTTAGTGTTATTTTATATTTCAAAAAATGTTAATGTCATGTTGTCACTATTTGTTGATATGTACAAGAATATATACCCACATATATCCATTAATATATAACCATATAATGTGTATATGTAATATATGCATTATATATATATATATATATATATATATATATATAAAATCAAAGACATTTTTAAAGCATTGTTATGATCCTAGAAAAAAACACTATTACAAATATGGTTTTTTTTTGTTTGTTTCTTTTCTCACTTGCCCTTTTTAATTTTTTTTTTCTTAACTTTAATGATTTCAACTTTTCTAGTCTCTATATGTTCTCTACCTCTTCTGCTAAGTTCTTTTCAGCCTAGTAATATAGGACCTGGAACCAGAACATGTGGGCTTGAATCTCGGCTCTAACAATTACCAGCTGTGCATTCTTCACTAAGATTCCTAAACTTTCTGGGCCTCATTATCTCAATTCCACAGATTAAAATAAAATAAAATAAAAACATAAAAAACAAAACTAACGTCATCTCCTGCATAGAGTTTTTGTGAAGATGAAATGAATTAATAAATCTAAGGCGCAGAAAATAGTGCTTGGCAATTGCACAGAAAGGATGTGGCTCTCAATTTCCCCTTTCACCTCATCTTAAACCACGTCTTCTTAAACGTCATAAAATATAATGAAAGTTAGGTTTCAACTCGTGTTTCTCTATCATGAATCCATGATCTTTTCAGTAGGTATAATCCCCCTTACCATTAACTAGCACCTAGTATCTGGAGCACTGTGCTAAGGAGGAGTCTGAGGCCTCCACCAGCATCAGTGGGAAAGAATGACATAGAGACAGTTAATGGGAAGTTGGCCCTCGTGACTTCTTTGAAGAAAATAAATCATGTTTGAAAAATATTTGGGAAAATTTCAAGATACATTTATTACTCTTGATTATGATAATTTTGTATCATTTTATAATAGTATAAGATGATTTAGGACAAGTGTCATATTAGATCTCATTCATAAAACTTCTATTTTAAACCTATTATAGTCATTGCAATGTGCTGGGTGCTATTGCCAGTAGCTGTACTAGAAATGGAATATAAGTAGTCGATTTATAAGCCACAGACCTAATTAAGCTAGTCTATAAGGCCTATTTTAATTTATTCATCCCAGATAGTTATACGATGCTTGCGAAGAAATTTTTCAATGTCCATGAAGTAGAAAATGAAGCCTGGACTCATTTGTGTTAGGTTTAGTTTACCTGCTATGGTTTGTGATTTCATCATATTTCTTAGAGGGTGTACAAACCCATGTAAGAAAATTTGGGCATTGTCTAGTCATTGGGTAGCTCCTGATTGATTTTCATCTCCCTCTTGGAGGTTCAGCAACTTGATCCATTCACTTCATACTATTGTTTAGTAAGAAGGCTATCCTTTGACTTAAGAAGTAATAGTAAATAATGAATTAATCACATGTTGACTTTTTGTTATCAATTCATTTACAGGTCTAGCCTATTGAGTTGCCTCATTGGCATGATTCACTCTTCATGATTGACTAATAGGATATGGTTAACCCTTGATTGGTGGCATGAGTTCATTCAGCCTCACTAATTTAGCCTCACTAATGAGGAAGACACACGTTGACTGTCTCAGTTTGTTGCTTCTGCCCAATGCTGTCCATTCTGGGACCTAATTACTTTTCTTCACAAATCCCCAGTTTAGTTAGGTTTGATTCTGGCATACATGTAAGCTGGTCTCTCTTAAACCAATCAATTCTGGCTGATGGTTTAAGAGCTCAGAGGCTTTATTAAGAAAACCTTCCTGTGAGAAGTGGTTAGCACCCTCCATAGCTTCTTGAATGTCTATTCTTCAGGACAAATCAGTAGTCCTGAAATATCGTTCATGGTTGGCAAAAGCATTTATATGTCACAGGACCAGCAAGTATGTATTTTTTAAAAATTTCTTCCCTAAGCAATCTTGGCTGGGGTTGTGACATTATGGGAGAGTATGATTTCTTCCAGCAATTCCCTAATGCGCAGTGTAAGAGAGAATCTAGACATTAACTGTAACCCACCTGCTGCCAACTGCAGCTAAGGAGATATAACTTGCATTGTCTCATTCCTCCTCCTCTTCCAAGCAGGGGCTGGGCCTGCAGCCTGCTATATTTTACACAATTTCATCAAAATTGCAAAAATATTCATACCAAATGCATTATCAGAAAATTAACACAGTGCTCAGTATGTTTTGGTCTGTGTTTTATGAGAGGAGTATTTAATGCCACTTTCATCCCCACGGCTTTGGTGCACTTTCCTGTCCAAGAGAGCTCCCAGGGCTTTGTGGTTGCCCAGCAGCACGTGGTTTCTTCAATCGTTTCACATAAAATTCCAACAGTAATCAGAACACAGGAGTTTTTAGTCAGACACGGGAGTCAGACATATAGCCTATTAAATGCTGTGAAAGCCCCCAGGAGGAGTATGGGTGGGGGCGTGAGTGTGTGCACCTGTATATCAGGTCAAAGAGGCTTCTGGTTTGAAGTAAAATACATTTCCGAGAAGCCTTCACTTAGTCTGAAACGTTGTTATTTTTACCCCTTGGGGACAATGGTATGGCGAGCTGCTTGTCTTCTTGTACCTTGTCTTAAACTGAGTTCTTCAGAAGAAGACGTGGAATGAGGATGTGCAAGTGATTTATAAAGAAAGTGTTCTCAGGCCCAGGAAAAACTGATGAAGAGCAGGGGAAAACAGAGCAGGGGAGGAGACAGCCAAACAACTGTGTGATTCAGGTGAAATTGCACTAAGGGTAACTTTATCCAGGTCTTGCAGAGGAATTCTGAAGTTCTGCCTCTGAGCTGGACTTTCAATACCCCTTGCACATCAATCCTTGGCTAAGGGCTACCTCAGGGGGATGTAAACTCCCAGATACTTTCAGCAAAGGCTCCAGCAGCCCAAGGGCCTCCCTCCAGAGAGATCATCAGGTGCAGGCACTTAGAAGCAAAAGCACACTGACGTCAGGGAGGCACATGCTGTAAAGGGGTTGCTGACATCTGAAGAAGCACTGATAATGATCACCCTTGATGTACAGTGCCAAGGACAGTAGTCATGGTAACCACAGATTGCATCAGAATTCTAAAAGGCTTTCCAATAGCATTTTAAAGAAATCTGTGAAATAGTATCTGTTTTTGAGTCTGCAGAGAAGATAGATGGGATCCTCTTGAAATCAAGGAGTACCTGTGTTACTTGGGATTAGACCAGGTGATGTCTGTCCCCCTCTACCCCAGAAACAGGGCTGTTTCCACAGGTGACTGCTCATTCCATTAAACTAAATGATATATGCTTGGGATGACATATACATCCTGGACCAATATACTTAGTGAGGCAGCTATGCCCTGCAAATTGCCCACCATTGATCATTCCGTTAAGTGGAAGTATAATGTGTTGCTTTGCAATGTAATTTTAATAAGGGTGATATGTTAACTAATTATGAACATTAACTTGAATGAGTTTATCTGAACTTCTAAATAATGAGATCCAGAATTGGTAACATTAGATGAAGATAGGTATAAGAAAAAAATCCAGAATATGTAGCCATTCAATTAGGCCACTTTATAATCAAGAACATCATAGCAGTGTCCCTGGTCTATTACAGGGAAATGTAATAGATAGCTGTGGGGAATGCAAGGGCCAAGGACAGCCTTAATAAAATGTGTCAAGGAGCACCAGAAACTAATTTTCCCACACATGGCCTAGTTCACAATACTCATGTTCCTGTCACCACCAAAAAAGAAGACTGCATGACCCTTGGAGACCCACAACCCAAGGTGTAATTTCACATGCATTTTTAGAGTTCCCAGCATGTGCTGAAAGGTCAAAAATATTTGCTGAATTAATACATTTGTTGGATGAATTCTGCATTTGATACCACTTGCTACCTCAATGGGGCTTGCAGCCACATCCTGGGAGAAGTACAAGAGAATGGGCCCCATGCAGAGAAAACTCCTGACAGAGACCATTTCTAGTCTTGCCAGCCAAACACTTTGACATGGGTGTTTCAGTAGCCTTCTCCTTCTCCAGGCTGTCAGCATTGAGACCTAGTGAAGGACATTGCTCTCTAATGCTTGAGGAAGCTATCTGTCTGGCTACCATAGGACCTACCCACAGACTGACGGGAAGAACACACAAATCAGGCTTGACCTGGGATCTTTTTTTTTAAACTTTGTTAGGACTTTATTCTTTTTCTAGCCATATGGGTATCACCTTTCATCCTCGACAGAAGATATATTAGAGATGAGAAGAGGTCTGCCTGGATGACACAGGGCAATCAGAATTGCTGGGAAGAAAGAGACAGCAGGAAGCAGCCTATCTTCTACCAAAGTCTCACTTACAGCTAACGAGAAGAGAGTAAACATCAACACAGCCTTTAATTGTTTTCTTGGAAAGAGAACTTCTGTGGGTCCATGGAGTCCTCTGACCACTTTGGCTATTTCCTCTCAGAATTCTTCTTTCGTTCTTTTTTTTTTTTAATTGAGATATAATTGACATATAGTATATTAGTTTTAGGTGTACCACGTAATAATTCGATATTTGTATATATTGTGAAACGATCACAATAAGTCTAATTAACATTTGTCAACATATATAGTTACACAATTTTTTCTTATGGTGAGAAGTTTTAAGATCTACTTTCTTAGCAACTTTTGAATATATAATACAACATTGTTAACAATAGTCACCATGCTATACATTAAAACCAACTTGGGCTCTTTTTGTCCCCATTATGCCTTGGCTGCTGGTCAAACCACACAATGTTCTTTCCATACCGAGGAGGTCACAATGACACAATTCAGGCAGGCTAGTGACAGGACCGGTGAGCAACCAGGCAGGAAAGACTGTTTGTTGGTGCCAATATCGTGTGACAATGTGGTTTAGACAAACGCACATAGCTTCAGGGCTAGATCTGGAAGAATACCACCATGCTGCCACTTGCCACCTCCCACATGAGCTTGGACAAACACTGAACCCTTCTGTAGACGCATTTTCCTCAGCTGTTTAAACATGTCTCCCTCCTGAGGTCAGCATGAAGATTATGTTAGAACTTGTACAAGAAGCACTTGGCCCTTGCAGATCTTACAACTGAGCATCTCCATGAGGAACTGGGTGATAAAATCCTAAGAAATCTTTTACCTCTCGTCTGTCCCAGACACCCAACTCAATTTTGAAATGTCATTTGTGCCTGTAAAATAATCCCAGGAGAAGCCTCAGGATGTGCATCTGGACCAATAAAGGCCAGGATGAGATGTGAGCTGAATTTTGCCAGGAAGTTGGGAGAGGAGAGTGGTCCAGAGCCACATCAAGGTACACACACGCCCAATCTTGTCTATGGGTCTTGAGTAATCTGGATCCTAAGGTTTGCCTCCAAACTTCACACATATATTGCCTTCAATACATGACTGCTCTCTCTCATGGGGACAGACCTTGATGCTGATCTTTATTTTCTGACACCTGAAGGGTCCTAATGGACAGGGACTTACTCATTGGCATTCTCAGTCTTATGCCTATTTCTCAAAGTCAGTCGGGTGGCCATTCTTCAGACTGGAAGGACTCTATTGCTGAGTCTTAAACACATTGGCACTGTGAGGACCTGCAGGATTACAACCCCTACCATGATACCTGTGCATGAGGCCCCTGTGCTTGGGACTTGTGACTCTCTGAAGCTTCTAGGTCCATAGGAATGGTGCCAAGAACAGCAAGTCCAACATTCATCGTTGTACAACATGTATGCCCTGCGTGTCTAACATGTGCTAGGCACTGTTCTGGGTGATGAAGGCCACAGGGAAAACCTCTGCTTCCTCATGGAACTTGCATTCAGGAAAGAGAAAGCTGACAATAAATAAAATACATAAGCGAAGAATATAGTGTGTTAAAAGGTGATATGTTCTGTGAGGAAAAATAAAGAGGTACGAGAGTTGCAATTTGAAATAGAGTGGCCTGAAAAAGGCCTCATGGAAAAAGTCCTGAAGGAGGTAAGGGAGGAAGCTAAGCAGATATGTGAGAACATTCTGGGCAGGGCAACCTGAGTACAAAGACGCCAAGGCAAGAGCATGTCTGGTGTGTTTGAGGAGCAGCATGGAGGAGGAGAGGAGACTGGGGCAGAGGAAAGGAGGAGGAGAACAGGGGATGATGAGATCAGATAGGAAACAAGTGCTGGAAGGGCATGGACGGCCTCGAAAGCCACAGAAGGCTGTGACTTTTACTTCGAGTGGAACTGGAAGCCATAGCAGGAACTTGAAGTCAGCGAAAGTAAGATTGTTCTCTAGCTATCTGTCTGGGCCTTCTTTTTACCTTCATTTTCTAGCAGCTGAGCCTCGTCTTTCCTCATCTTATATTACAATTATCACTTGTATGGCCATTTGGTGTGGAGATGTGAATATCAGAGCTGGCTGGGTCACAGACCCGCATGGTGATACTCTCTGCAGACCTTTGCCCTTGACATATCTGCAGGAATTCAACTGCATCAATCGCACCCCTGTTTACACTCTCTCTGAACATAACATACACACCCCTCACTTCCTCCTCATTCCTACTTGTTTCAAGCTGAATTGTTCTTCCTCTTCTCCCCTCTATCCTTTCCCCATAATGCCCTTGAAATGGATTATTTTGCCTCTAATGTGGTCTGAAACTGGCACCAGCCTCAGGGTTTTCTAAATGCCTACTAGAAATTAGTGACAGACACCAAGCTGCCTGGTGATCAGGGGAAAGATTCTGTAACCCCCTCTCTGCCCATTTCTATCAAGAAATAACAATAAAAGCAGCCTAGTGCTTGCCTCAGGAATTACAGGCCAAGAGGAGAACTGATGAAAGAAAAGAAGTGGGGTGGGGATGGGGAGGTAGAGACGGAAGGAAGGGAAGGAGAGGAGAGGAGAGGGGAGGGGAGGGGAGGGGAGGGGAAAGGAAGAAAGAAAGAAAGAAAGAAAGAAAGAAAGAAAGAAAGAAAGAAAGAAAAAAGAAAGAAAGAAGAAAGATTTCGTGCCTTTTTTTTTTTTTTCCCCCAGATTGACTGACTTGAGCCAGCGATTCAGAGCAAACGAAACGCGCTTGTAACTCTTTAGCAAACCCTGGCCACTACGAGGCGCGTTCCTCGAGTCACTCTTTAGCGCCACTCTGTGGCGGACAGTGGGTGATGCGTGCAGTTCTTGGCTGGCCGGGCTCTGAGGAGCGGCGTTTTATTCCAGCTTCTGGAACAGCCTCCCTGGCAGCGCAGAGCATTCTGACACAGGCTGGCTTTTATGAGGTCACTGGTAGGCTCTCTAATAACCCTGCTCACAATCATGGCATTTGAGATGGGGCCCTGAAGACTGCCCGAAGAGTGAATGCAATTAATTATGGCCTTGACTTGTACACACAAATTTTTCCATCACACCTTCCCCAACAATCAGTGGGACAGCGCAGTGATTTTTGGCTTTTGCAAGTAAATGTGTTCAAATTTACCATGGAACATATCTAAAATTATAAAGATTTTTTAAATAACTTTTCTATCATTTAAAACTATTTTTATTTAAAAATAAATCTTTATTACTTGTAGAAGATTTAGTAATAGTACTCAGCAATAGTCAGATAGTCAACACACATAAGTTCCAGATTCTGAGCTAGCTCTCTTTCTGCATTATTTCATGTAATCTTCATGACACTCCAATGAAGTAGATATTATTGTTTTATCAGAGATGGAAACATTCAAACGCATCAAATAGTTTGCCCAAAGCCACACAGCTAATACATGGTAGAATCAAGAATTAAATACAGGTCTGCTTGAAAACTACAGTGAAATTGAAAAAGTGTAGGTGTTGAAGTTAAAACACCTTTAATTCACATAGCTGTGGCCACTTTTGTGAACAGAAGGTGGTTTGCAACCTTTAATGGTGTTGCGCAGGGGATGCAACAGTGTTGCACAAATGCAAGAATGTATTTTTGGCTTCCACTTCAGTTCCTACCCCACACACTATCACAGCCCATCAAGAACACTGGGTCTTCAGGGAAGTTGTGACAGCAGGCCTGCAGAAGCCCAGGTCACAGAGAGAGCCTTTGCCTTGCATTGCCCAAAATGTAAAGCTAACGCACAAAAAATGGCCTATTCAGTTGAGACTCTCAGTTTTGCTGCTGATCCAATCTGAATTCTCTTCCATTTCCTTATCACATGAGTTAAAACAAACCCCAAATCCTTAGTAAGAAGAACTTGGAGCCTGAGCTCTGCAACTGATCTAAGATATATACCCAAGGTTCTGATAAATGTGTAGACTAAGTTGTGTTCAATTCTCCTTGCAGAGCATTTAACTCAGTACTTTATTAAAATGGCTGAAAGATTTGTTAGGAATCACCATGTCCATCTAGTTATTTTCATATATTTGGATTCCGTTTGACTATTAGAGCCAAATTTCTGATACCCAAAGTAAGAAATAATAGGTGGGCAGTCTTCTTGGAGAATACTTGTTTAATGCACTGTTTGTCTCTTGGTGCGCTTCCTGTGATATCTTACTACATTTGCTTATTTTAATACTCACAATAGTCCCCATATTGAGGTTTAGAAAAAATCAGTAGCAACAATTATTCTTGTTTGAGACTGGGATTCAAATCTGTTTTTTTTGTTTTTGTTTTTTGTTTTTTATTTGTTTGTTTGTTTTTTAGTGCCAAGGCCTGTACTTTATGCATGCAAGCACATAATGATTGAAGAAGAGATTGTCTCCAAGAGGAAGGGTGTTGAAGTAATCATCACATTCAGGTCAAGTTGCTCCAGTCTATCAGGAGTGAAGTTGAGTATAGAACAAATTGTCTTTGAATTTAACAGGCAAGGATAGTAGCAAAAAGCATCTTGACAAAAGTTAGCCACTAGAGGGTGCCAGTGCACCTCTCTGTGGTGTGGTAATGCTTAGCTTGCCCAAAGGAAGAGGTCCAGGAAAGAGGTCCCCAAACTTCTGAGGACTTAAGTTCCCTGAATCTGCTTTCCACGACACTCAGGAGATCAATAAGAAAATTTTCCTGTAAGCAAATAGGGAGCCTTATGGCTACAGATAACTTGATAACTGCCTTTCAAGGACTGGTGTTGTTGTTGTTGTTTTTTTTTAACTCACTAGAAAATATATAAAAATGAATAAATGAGACCCAGGAGGGAAAATGATAGCTCATGTTACCTTTCTTGAAATAGCTTTAGTGTTCTTTTTTTTAGATAAGATTAGTCTCTGAATAATTAGCTTTGTCCAGGTCTATCAGGAGAGTCAGAGAGTTTAAACTTTGATATAGAATGAGCTCAAATCTCATCCCCCAACTACTGCCATCACCAATTCATAATTCTCATCTGGCCACCTTACTAGACATGGGAGTAAAAGAGTGGACAGTACAGGGATTTCTGTCCAAAGTGAGCACTTAATAACTAATGGGTGACTGAATAAACAAATGAATGGATGAGTGAAATCTCTGTTTAAATACACAAGCAGTAACAAGGTGACTACCTCCTGCCAAGGTCTTGAGCTGTCCCACTTATATGCTTCAGTAGTGAGCATGCTGAAGATCAAACAGGTTGCGTTTAGATTTGTCCTTTGCCTATCAGTAGTTACAGACACAGCCTTATGCTCATAAGATGCTTGATAAATACCTGATGAATCGAGGAGTAGGAGCTGGCTCTAATTAGGAGCAATAGATGAAACCGAACCATGGAAAATTGAGTATGGAGCAGTTTGAGGGAGAGATTAATAATAAAATCTTTTCGTGTGCGTAATCACCTCCCATCAGTCCCCAATCTTAAATAACTTACAAAAAGAAATAGGCCCAGAGGCTTCTTGCATGGATGCGATGAGCAGATGAGAGAGGCAGGGGAATCACAGCGAAGATGCCCTAATGGGCTTTCCACATCTAGACTGATTGTTGAGAAAAGAAAGAACAGTTTGTACTATTCTGGGTAGCATGAGCACTGTAATTTGTGACAGCTATAGGTCATGTATCTATTTTTCTGTCTGACAAGGACAGGGAGCAGCTGGTGGCTGGTACAAACCCAGATTGGCTTGTTTAGGCTGTGAACTATGGAGACAGAACCTTGATTTTTCAGGCTGAGCTATAAAGGAGGTAGGATGTGTGGTTAATACTTGCATGTCTGCATCAACCTAACTGGAGTTAACAGATTTCAGGCTGCAGGTGGGAAAATGAAACTTAATGATTCTAGAAACTCTGTCCTTAATTTCCTTCTGAGTATAAAAAGAAAGTAGGTTTTACACCTCTCTTTCCCCTCTCTATTCCCACTGTGGCCACATTCAATTCAATTAAGTCTAACAGGCATCAGCTGAGCTCTTATTAAATACCTGGTACTGTGCTAGACACCGAGGAAGTGAGATGAATATGGCATGCCAGCTGTACCTCCAGGATTAGTTTAATACAGAAGGCAGATGGGTAATCAAATGGGGATGGTAATTGTGATAATAGATCTACACACACAAGCTACAAGATGCAGTACAGATAAAGAACAATTTATTCTACTGCTGTAGGATAAGGAGAATTGTAGAAAATGTCTCAGTTTGTGGAAACGAAAGTACCATACTAAGGACTGCAAATGGCTTCCAGCACATAATCTGAATTTTTGCCTCCTGTAAATTGATTAGAAAAGACCTAATAGGTGAAAGGACTATCTCATCTACTAGGTATAGATTCCTCCCAATCTTCCCCCAGCACTGCCCCACCCCATGCCAAGGGATAAGCTTTCTTGCATTGACTGTGCCCCTTGTAGCTGCTCCACTCATGCCCCCAGAAGGGTACTATTAAGGTCTGTGCTCCCAGCTTCACATCTTTTCATTATTTTTTTCTCCTACACAATTGTCTGTAATTTTCATTTTATTTCCTTTGACATGAAAAAAAAAAAAAAAGATCCTGGAAAATGTATTTGGCTAGTGCTCTTGTCTTTTGTGGGCCAGAGGTGCTGATGTTTCCCTTAGGAAAAGGGTATTGTCAAAGGTCCATGCAGTTGAGACACGAGGTGAATGCACAAAAGCTACAACATACTGTGCAGATAAGGGAGTGATTAAATGGGGCGCAAGCACACAGGGTCTCCTGACATCTTCCAGTCATTGTTTACGTGCCCATTAATTCTGTCCTGACTTTCCCTAATCCCTTCCACCAGCCCTCACTTTACAGGCCGCCTCTCTGCCGCCTGCCTGTTGTCACTCAGCAAATAGGCCTCTTCATATAAACTGCCGAATGACAAAATTAAAACCATTTAGTAATGAGTTTGGTGTCCATTACTCAAGGGAAAACAACCCATGGATTGGGGGAGTAAAGTGCCTCTGAGAAGCAGGGGAGCACGCTGCCCAAAGGACCTAAGCAAGATGAGCTCTGTAAGCCTCAGATGAAGCAAAGCAGAAACAGGCCATGACTGGCTAGGAGGTCAGGGATTTCCTTATAAGGCTAGTGAGTCCTATTTTCTAGGATCAGGTAAGCTAGCTATAGCGAGTTGAGGGATTGCGACTGGTACTTATTAGGTTTTCTTGATAGTGAGGAATTTCTTTTAAATTTGGGCTGAGGTTTATATTTGTGACATGGGCCAGACCACTGGGAAGGCCTCCATTTTGTGGGTCCCAAAATGGAGAAAAAATAGCAAAGAGGAAAGTCACAGTGTCCTATTGCTATATGAGAGGCAATGTAGTTGGCTTTTTAGGCATTGATGCAGAATAAACAAAATAAGGACGGAAAACGAGTTTGTGTGTTTGGAAAAATCTCATATTTGTCAAATAAACCCATGCCCTCAAATCCTAGTGAAAAGAAGTGAGTAATTAATCCATAAATATAAAAAATATTTAAATAAATCCTCAATGTCATGTGAAGAAAATTTATGAAGATTTTGAAAGAAATTACATGTAACTACTGCGCATGCCACTGTGCGGCAGCAATTCCCTTTATATTCCTGATAGTCCCCTGAGGCTAGTGTCCCTGTGCTAGCTGTGGGGTATTTATTAAAAAATTGAACTATGTCTGACTGTCAGACTGGGCCTCAAGATGTAAAAAAATCAATGACGAATGCTCCTGCAAGGGCTCTTCTCCCAAAGCCCTGATCCCTAGGATTTGCTTTGAGTATCAGCCAAGCACTTAAATCTTTTCCATTCGATTCAGGCTGTCTTCCCTCCTTGGGTCTGCCATACTCATCTAAGTGGAAATGAGTCCTTAACTCCAGAGAGGAACTGGCAAGATGTTCACATTAAAGAAATTCAGGTTATGTTTAGATGGCAGCACCTCCCAGGAAGTCTCTGAAGGTATAGGCATCCTGGAGGGGTTTGCTGAACATTGGATTATGATGTGCAATAGGTTTGAACACAAACCACAACTCAGGAGACCTTCAAACAGAAGGGCAGTCTGGACTCTTGGCTGCTAAAGTGGGTCACATAAACAGGAACAGTTTATTTAGCAAAAGCTTGGATATTTTAGTGTTGCCAAAGGAGAGACTGAGGGACACGATCTATTACCCTTCATTGCCAAATGAATTCAAACTTAGTGTCCTGTTTTTTTCAGTTACCACGAGCTTTGTTTTTTGATGGGACCCAAATGAATCCTGGGGAAAAAGGAACTAAAATAATGAACTTCACACCTCACAATCTGGATCTTGCATTGTTCAAGGTCGAAGGCATATACTGGAATTATACACTTATCATGCTTCCAGAGAAGCTTCTAGGACTTTAAAATCAAATTGTTCCCACTCTTGATGGCTCTGGCTGCAGGAAGCTCCATGGACAGGGTTGTGCCTGATTCCAGATGAGACACTTATTAGACACAGGACAGCACCCTACATCCTTTTCACCACTCAGCCTTGAATTTTGCAAATACCCTGAGTCATTACTTGTGGAAAGTCACCCTGTAGAAATCAGGATGGATTCACTGGGTTTTATGGTAAATAATTTTGGAAAATGTTATATACTTTATTTTCCTCTTGGAGATTCACAATGCTCTTAGTGGTCTTAAAGACTGAGAAGCCCTGAAGTCCAAAAAAAATTTTTTTGTATTTCATTATATATATTTTTCAGTCTAGCATTTCCAAATATATTTAAGCATTGTCCAAAGATAAACTGAGGCATATGAAAAATGTTAAGGTTTTATTTGCGCAAAAATCAATTTGAATAAGGCAACAATAAACTGAAGAGGCTAGGAGCATTCTGACAGGAGCCAGGGAAAAGAGTTTATAGAGAAAGTAAGAAAGCAAAAAAAAAAAAAAAAAGAATTGGCTATAAACTAGCTTAAAGCTCATCATTAGGTGTTGATTTCTTAACCTTGAGGCGTTTACAGGCTTGGATTTTGGTTTGCTTACTTAGTTCACGGTAACCTTAGAGCCACCTCAATCTACTGGTCTCCTTGTTTAATGAGTTTAACCCCATGGAACCATTGTTGCAGAACAATTGTTAACATCTC
Source organism: Eidolon dupreanum (assembly GCA_028627145.1). Taxonomy (NCBI): domain Eukaryota; kingdom Metazoa; phylum Chordata; class Mammalia; order Chiroptera; family Pteropodidae; genus Eidolon; species Eidolon dupreanum. The sequence goes on along the minus strand of CM053510.1, from coordinate 59,113,048 downwards.
CAGGAATCAGTGTTCGACAATGCATATTTTGAAAAAGGCATATAAAGGTAACGTGTGCCTCTTATGGCAAGCTACTGTCTACAACTACTTGTGCATGAGAAGGGGGCTGTAGATATTTGTAGAAACCCATGTTCTCAGAGCAACAAGCATTACTGCAATGAAGGCAGCCAGTACTGTCCAGGGGATTTCTTGCTTACAAGTGAGGGTGTACTTGGTGGAAGTCATTGCTAATAGTTAATTTCAGTTCAAGTGGAAGGTGATTAGCACAGCAGGGCTCTCACCTCCAGATACTTCCATCACACCCTAAGGGGACTTTTCCTGTAGATCACAAAAGCCCTGGGCAGAGTGGATTCAGAAACAGTATGAGAACCACACAGTAATTCGTCTAGGGTGGGCCATATGTGTATACAGAGGCCTTATGGCTCCCTACTGGGCCACCTACAACACTATGAAGAATAAAAGTAAAGGGAGGGTGGGTGGGAGGACCACACAAGACTAAGATCAGCAAACTTCTTTTTGTTTTAATGATCATCAGTTAAAGCTGAGTTGGAATGGTAGGCCTGAGGATAAAATGAGAGCCCTCTGGCCTGAGAGGCCTGAGTTGGAGCTCAGGGTCTTCACTTCTTGCTGTAGTCAGAATTATAATTTATGACACTGCTGTGCAGGGGAGCAGGCTAGGGAAATATGAGAGTATAGGCTAGCCTGGGGACAAACAACTCATTACTTGAAGTTGTTTTCCAGAGATTTGGTGAAAATATCCAGGGGAAAAAAATTCCCCAAGAAAAACAAGTCCTTATGGAGTTTCTTACTCTTTCTGGCTTTTTTCCTCATAGACTAACACCAAAAGGCTCCTCTGTGTTAGTCTGGATCCTCACAAAAGCAGACTTAAGATGGGATTAGTTGCTCAAGAGATTAATTGGTGGAAGTACCTGTATGGGTAAAGGGGAGGGCAGTTGAGAAGGTGGGCAGAGGCAGGCATCTGTGAGGGAAAGAGTGAAAGGACAGTTGGATGGGAGGAGACTTGACCTGCAGCAAACTACAGTACAGCTTCAAGGAGGGTTCCAGCCAAGCCAATGGAGAGTGCTCCAGCCACAGTTGCCCACAGAAGGAGACCCATTTATCATAAGAATGGACCTGCAGTTTAGCCCCACTGTGCTCAGTCTTTGGCTGGGATAACCTCACACAAGTTTGACCTGTCCAACTTTATTACTTGATGACTCTGATAGAAGCCAACTCATAATGGGAATTTTGGGATGCCTGGTTACTTGGCATCCCACAGTCAAGTATTTCATACCAGGAGCTCTTTCTCAAAAGCTGTATAATGAATTCTCTGCTGTAGAAGCCACAGCCTTGTTTCAGAATACAAAAGACCTGAATTGTGATTCTCCCACTGGGTTTACCAAAAACTCCACACTGAATCTTCTTCCACTGCTTGCTAGACTGCATGACCCACAGAGTTAGCTGGACTCTATTTTCCCAATGGCATGGCTACTTGTACTACGGCTGGACCTGCTGCTCTATGCCTCTCTCAAGCTGGTAGTCATTTATGTCAGGAGTCCCCAAACCCAAGGCCATGGATCAGTACTGGTTCCTGGCCTTTTAGGAACCGGGCCACACAACAGGAAGTGAGTGAGTGAAGCTTCATCTGTATTTGCAGCTGCTTCCTAGCACTAGCATCACCTCCTCAGCTCCACCTCAGGTCATTAGGCATTAGATTCTCAGAGGAGCACTTGTCCCTAGTGCCAAAAAGGTTGAGGACTGCTGGTCTATGTCACTTGGCACCTGGGCACTCCTGTGGGTGGAATCCATGTTATCTAAACCCCAAAAGGCCTACCAGGCACCATGCTTCCTTCTTTGTGGTAGGACAGGCAAGATGCAATTTATCTTGGAAGGGATAGCCCATTATAGCACTAACCACTGGAATCCTCGAAATGTCACCGACGGGCCAGGTCCCCCAATCTTCACAGGGTTTGTCTCACACTCTCTGGAGTACATGTGTCTCCACTGTACTAGCCACCTCTTTCTTGCCCTGTCTGATCAGTCTATTGTCATCAATGTAGTGGATCAGCGTGATCACATCTACTACTCAGCTGAGCTTTCTGCACTCTGCAGTCTATCGCCAGGATTGACCTTGTTTCTGTGGAGGCCAGACTAATGCAGATATAAAAGGACAATGACTTCTGCCTCCTTTAAGTATTTAAAGGTGGCACCATCCCTCCCAGAATGAGCTATGCCAATCAGTTCCACATCTGAAATCTTGCTCAGGTCAGGAAACTGAGCAAGAAATCTTGACTTTCAATTGAAATAACTGTCCTCGGCATCCTACTCCTCCATTCTTCCTTTTTCTGGCTGTATGATTTTATAGCACCTTTTTTTTGGCTGCAATCTATTTTGCTCCAGGGAACAATATGCTCAATTAGCCATCTCTAAAACTCCCTGAAGATAAAACACCACTGTTGCCCTCTGTCCCTGCCAGTTATGATAATTATGGGCTTCTGGCTCTGGCAGTTAAGTGCCACCACCTAACTTCCAATACTTCAAGGCTCCATCATCACCACAGATATTAATAAGCCCAACTTTGTCAGTCCTAAGACTGCTTCTTCTACTCTAGCCCCTGGCCTGCACAGGAGAACCACCACTAAATTTTTTAGTGATTGTGCTGCCACTGTCATCAGTGCATTATTGATAGCCTTGGTGAATGGTGTGTCCTCTGGACTTTCTTGTAAAACAGAATTCTCTGCTGGATCTTCAGACCTCACATAATACATCTATGCTGATATGCCCACATCCCTCAGCCTCTTTATTTCTTCCACTATTGTATTCCAAGGTAACTCAAGCATCTGCACTTTATACAAACTGGGACACCACTTTCTCTAGACTTGTAATAGAGCCACCCTAATAGTGAATTTGCTCCAAACCCTAGGGTCCTTGTCTAGGGTGTTAATTAGGTATCTTTAGAAAGCTCCTCCAAGTGAGGAAATTATTGCTTATTCACTCTTACATTCCAACGCCCTTGATCAAACACCCTCAAAATCCATACTGGTATAGGCTAGATAATTTTTATAAGTTCTCCCAGTATATAATCTCTTCTTTCCCTTATTGGGCCCAGCATATCTTCAGCAGGTCATAAGTCTGGAATATAGAAGATGAGGTAGGGGCAGCTTTTGAGGGGGCTACCTCTTACCTTGCTGGGAAGATGCCTCCAATCTGGGGGACATGTTAGCTCTCACAAGGAAGACTGCTGCAAGCTCTGGGGATTGTCAAGGGGCTAGGGTGTGTGTGCAGAGCCAACATTCTCAGAATATCCATCCAGATGCCCTCATCCCATTTTTCAGGGTCCCAAATTTTGTCAACATTTTCAAAGCTTTTTGGACATTTAAACATCTTAGGAGCTCTGACTTTAACATTCAGAGATATAGTCAGCTACTCAGCTGTATCAGCTTTTCCACTGCAAGAGATAAACTACTAAAGAAGCCCTCTGGCTCTCACACTTAGCTTTTAAGCACTTGACAAGGGCCCTCCATTTCTCATTTCCTCCTGTGGGGCATCTGTATATTTTAGCAGTCACTGACCAGCTCTGCTGTCCTGTAGGTATTGTACTCAAAAGCTTGAATCATTGTACCTGCAGTGATGTTCCCCTCCCTGGGGAGTTTCTCCAGATCACTAGTTGTGAAATCTTTAGCATATGAGATGCTACCTTGTGCCAGAGACTTCCCATGTACTGTATGCCACTCACTACAGCATCCTCATTGGTCACTGGGCAATGAATAAGTCCCAAATCGCCATCTTACTGCCTTTTTCTTGGATTACTCTGGGCTCCACTTGTGTTAGTTCAGTTCTCATAAGAAGCAAAAGTCAAGATGGGATTGGATTTATTGGGGGAGACATCCATTAAGAATTAAGGAGAAGACACCAGAGAAGGCAAAGAGAGATTTTAGTCCTTGATAAATGTCTTAAACCTGTGAAGGTAAGGAGACAGCAAAGGGGGTTGAGTAGAAAGAGTCTCAGTCTACAGCATGATTCTAAGAAAATCTCAGCCAACTGGAAGTTCTCAAGCAAAGTCACCATTAAAGGAGTCTTGTGTTTGGAAGGAGAGTCCTGCGTTATCTTTCTGGCCGTGCTCATTTGCTAGCTGGGGAGAACTCATGGGAAGCCTCGTTCTAGCATCCTGCCCAGAAAGGTGGCAGCTGAGACCACTGGTCAATAGCTCCCTACAGCAGGAGATCTGAGTGACATATTTTCATGTTATCACATCCTCCCTGGTACTGTGTATCAGCCCTCGAGACCTGCCTGGCATTGAAGTGACATGCTGGAGAAGTCTATGCACACCTTGAAGAGGCCTGTTCTGCAGACAACAAATTATCCCTATGACTGACTCCTACCAATGACTCTGAAAATTAAAGATGGGAGGGAGCCCAGAGAAAGAGGAGAATGTAGGATAAAGTGGTGAAAGAAGGACACCCAAACTGAAAGATGGAGTAGAGTCTCTTCTATGTCAAAATGAAAATCTTAAAGAAAAGTAGAAGCCAGAAAATGAAGAAGTGGGTAGTGAGTGTTTGTCAGAGAAATAGCAACAACCAGCAGAGAGAGGATTGAAACAACCATCAGCAGTTTAGGGGAGGACCTTGCTGCCTGCCCTTCCTCTGCCTTGTTATAGCCTGGGAGTTAGAACTTTAAAAGAAGAAAAGGAAGTGTCTTAGCAGCAGATCATGCTTCTGGTCACCTGAGCCAGCTGAGAGAACAAGAAAGAGGCTCCCTTCCTCTGCTCCACCCACCTGACTAACAAGAAGAACAGAGGAGGAGACTAGATTAACCTCTACCAGGACATAGGGATTTTAGACTCAACAGACTTTTAATAGACAAAAATAACCTGGATGTTAAAAAATCTGCCCCATATGTAATGAAGAAACTGTTTCTGGTAGGGAAGGGTGAGTCAATATTGACCACCAGCAATGAAAAGAGAAAAATAAAACCATTTCAAGGTTATACTTCACCAAATTGAGACACTCCAAGAAGCTAGTTACAAAAATTTGAAGTTTTCTTCAGGGCAATGAGGTAACATCGAACTCTTTTAAGGAAGAGTGTGGTCTGATCATATTCACATTTAGAGATCACTTGGCGCAATATGAAGAATGGGTTGTAGGTGAAGTAGTTTCAGTGGAAATAGAGATGAGTAGATGCATTTTGAAATGTGAACTGAATTAATGTGAATTGGGGTGGGAGGAAGAGGAGTGGTCAGGATAACTTTAACGCTTCCAGTTTGAGCAACTGGGTGGATGGCAGTGCCATTTACCTAGATGAGGAATGTGGAGAACAGCATGTTTGAGGACAAGATAACAATTTTAGTTGTAAACATGCTGGTTTGAAGTATTTGTGGGAAAGGTAAATGAAAGATTCATATAACATTAGAATGTAAAAGTGACTTCAGATTTAGCAAAAAAGAAAATCACTGGTTTTCTTTACAATTATAGTTTCAATGAAGCTGAAGGAGCTGGGGCCAGGTTACAGAGGTTTGATGAGTGAATAGAAGGTGAAGAAGAAGAGATAATAGGTGTAGAAAATCACAATATAGTAGCTGAAAGGTTATTATTTTGGAGAAAAGTTACTGTTTTAAGATTGAAGACATTTAAGCAAATTTAAAAGCCAATGAGCCACAAATTGAAGAGATGAGAGAGAGATTGGTAAAGCAGAAAGTAAGTTACCTGTGGAAATAAGAGGATGTGTAGGAGTACAGATGGAGAGCCAGCCTTAGTCAGGACGGCAGTACCTCTTTACTTAATGGGCAAAAAAGAGGAAGGGTACAAGTGTGGATTCCACAGATATATTAGCTACCTTCTGTTGTCTTTAATTTTCTTTTAAAAATTGGAGACAAGGCAACGTTCTTTTTTTCAAACCATTCTGTGGCTCCTATTTCTTGATCATTAGTTCCATTTTTCTCCTTTTTCCAATATTTACATTGAGTCCTTTATGATTTCATATGAATTTTAAAAACAATATTTCTTTTTTTCCTAGCATGTTCGTGTAATTTTTCTTCAAATTAAGATATTTTGGACTGAGTTTGTCTGGAATAAACAGAAACATAAATTCAACCCTAACTATATATTCACTATTTTTAAAGAACTTTTGCTAAACCTCCTTGACCTAACTAAATCATAGCAAATTCCACCGAAGACCTCTTTCATGAGCACCACGAGTTTCTTATATTTTATGTAAGAGGAGGTCAGGGCTATAGCCAGCATCATCCTAATTCCTCAATGATATTTTCATGGTATAGTTCCATTACCGCTTGAGGCTCACACATCTGACCATAGTATCTTCTCATCATCTTATCTATCACCAACCTCTCCCTTGGTAATACATTACCATGGAACTTGGTCCTATCTGGAATTATTTAACTCAGAAATCTATTTGAATATTTTTCTAAGATATCCATCATCTTTGCAATCCCTTCTTAACCTTATAACTACTATAGCTTCTCTTCATCAACATAACTTAAAGTCTTTTAAAAGAATAAATCTTTTTATCAGACTATTGGTTATATGCTCATGTAATATTCCATAAAAAACACCAAAGTTAAGATACTCCCCCCTCAAAAAAAAAAACCAATAAATTTACCAAAGGAAAATAATCTAACCTAAATGCAATAAAATTAATAACCCATTTTAAAGAAAAGAATAAAAACAAACAAAAATTTTCATCAATTTAATTAAAAAACTCTCCTAACTTTCCAAAGATAAAAAATAACAAAATTTCAGAACAATTGAGACACTCATAATTCATACACTATATATAAAAATCTACTAAATATGACTAAATATAAGATTACAAGAAAACTAATAGCTTTCAAAATTGATTGTTTACGTAATTTTTAGTGATGTAAGTATTCAACTAAAGAAGCCAGAAAAGAGCACCAAAATGAACCGAAGGAATTAGAAGAAAGAAAATAAGGATAGCATCTTAAAAACTAGTGAGTTAGATAGAAAGATAGTAGAATCACCAATACATGTATGATGTGCTTTAAAGGTACACACAATAAAATAGATATGACAATAGCTAACTTAATCAAAAAAAAAAGAAAGAAGGCACAAAAACAAAAAAATTGAACACTAAAACAAAAAAATGGATTCCGTCAGGAATTATTGAGTACTTTGAAAAATATGCAAACAGATTTGAAAGGTGAATGAGATGAATGAATTTATAAGTAAATATAAATCCTCATCTCATGTTAGGTTAGTTTGTAACTTTTTGATTTCTTAAAAGGCCATTGGTCTATTTAGGTTTTTAAAGAGTGAATTCTTCATAAAAGGCCTACATAGCCATTAAAGGATTTTAAGCAGAGGAGTGAATTGTCTAGAATTGCATTTATAAGAAGTCACTCTCATCTTCCATCCAGGCCATTCCTTATTCTGTAGCCAGAGAGAATGTTGGCAAACAGTTAAAGAGGTTATTGCAAGAAACCAAAGAAGGATGTTTGTGGTTTTGACTAGGGTAGTGGTAGTGAAGTTAGATGTGCACAGATTCAAAAGGTATTAAACAAAATCAACATGATTGTTGATTGAGTAAACGAAGAGGAGAGATGGGGATGGCACACAGCACAGTGTTCATATTCATTCCTTCATTTATCTCTTTCCCTTAATTGTCTTCATAGCCATAGTACCTAGCATAACATCTCTTGCATAATTGGTACTCTGTGAACTGTTCATTAGTTCACTCAACACATATTTACTCTCTGAAGAGATGCTGATTTACTTTCTGGGTGTTGCTACTTAGACAGTAAAAGTTATAAAAATTATCTAAATGTAAAAATTGCTAAGGTAATTAAGAGATTTGAACAGACCACAACTTTTGATTTTCATTAAAAAAGGACTGTGGTGAATGCATTATTGGAATTCTAAGAACTTGCATGGTGTGGGTGACATTGGGATGGCCATTTTCCACAGAAAGAAATTATTAACTCATACTTATGATTTTATTCACAAAGAGAGTAGAAAACATCTTTTTGTTTGTCCATGCTTGATGAAAGCATATACTCATATGAATGAATTTGAAATGATTCCTGGGATTTTAAAGGTATGTTAAAAAGTATATAATGACTAGGCACATTAAAAATCCAATATACTGAGGTTCTACCAGGATACAATAAATTTTAAGTTGTAGTCAAAATTCATAATTCTTTTTTAAATTTCCATAACTGAAAGCCTTCTCTGTTTCCCCAAAGTTCCTTGACTTTACATGTGAGAAGCACTTTACTATCGCAGCACTTACACAATACATAAAAATGATTGGATTTTTAGTCAGCCTCCCTTCATCTGAGTTTGAACTTCCTAAGGACAATAACCATGTATTATTTATTTCTATGTCCTCATGGATAGTATTTGGCACATAAGCAATGTTTAATAAATTTTGAGTAAATGGAACTCCGTGTTCACTGCTCCCACAAAATATCTTTGGATTGTCAAAAGAATGGATGAATTGAGAAAGATGTGTAGTTTAAAAATGCTTCTGTTCTTACCATGAGCTACTGCCAATTTAAGGCTTACTCTTTTATGATTTAGCCACCTGATTTCTTTCTTTTTGTCCAGGGTTTCTCCATCTCAGCTCCGTAAACATTTTAAGCTGGGTAATTCTTTGTTGCAGGAGTAGGAAGGGGCTACACTATGCATTATGAGTTGTTTAGCAGCATCATTGGCCTTACCCATTAGATGCCAGTAGCACCCTCCTTGTTGTGACAATCAAAAATGTCTCCAGACATTGCCAGTGTCCCCTGTGGGAAAAGTCATACCAGACTGAGAACCATTGCTTATATCTGTCTGGGATTTTACAACAGAAGTGTGTAAGGAAAATAAAATAAAGCAGAACCAAACCAAACCCTGTCTAAGGCAGGTCAACTGGCATGTACAAGATTACATGACTCAAAAGTGAGAAAGCCAGAACCTGGCCCTCAGTTGGGTTACTAATAGGGAATTGTATGTGATAAAATATGTACACATGTCTGACATAGTCCTGGGCCGATATCGGTCTTGGCAAATACTTGTTGAATTTGAACGTCGATGTAGGATGGCTTTGAAAAGATGTATAATTTTGCAAAAACAAACTGGCAACTCAAGACATGCTTTTAGCATGTTCAGTTGTTTTAATTACAATATTTCTAGTTTCCATCCTATGAGTCTTTTCTCAGATGTCCCAGTTACTGCATATAGTCCATGCAGAGATGGTGCCTGGGTAAACCCCCTGCATACAGTGAGGAAGAGATGCCTGTTAGCAATGTAAGCATTTCATTATAGCTTACAATGTCTGCCATCGTATGGTTACATCAACATGTGAATAATGTTTTTTAAGTTTCCTCTTGAAAATAAAATAAGACCACCATAACTGACTTCATCTTTAGGACAATTTCCAAAGGAAGGATTATATTATGAATATCACCACAGAAGATTGTTGGCAATACTGAAGGAAAGAATAAAAAGGCTTAGTTTTTTTTTTGTTTCTTTTTTTTTTTTTTTTTTTTTTTTTAGTGTTTGCGGTCTTTTCACCTAATTTTGTGCTACCATTTAAAATGAACAGAATGATAGCCTTAATTATTTTTAATGGAATTGTTCACTTTGGTCAAATTTTAATTCATTTTGCCGTAAATGGAGCCTCACTATCACCAAAATCAAAATTTGACCAAGTCATTACATGAACCTAAATACATCTTCTAGAATGCTTTAGCCATCTTTAGTTTTGATTTTGACATAAAAATGGAATTAAGAAAAGGAATTAAACCTATTTCTACATGTGTTTGTGGATGAGTCCTTGAAGAAGGTACAAAATTATTAAACAAAGGAACAGCGTTCTTTAAATTCCACCCTTCAAAATCTCTCTCTTTGTTTGCATTAATCAAATCATAAACAAAATCTTTAAAAAATACACAATTGTGCAATATGGCATTTTCTAAAAACCTGAATGCAAAATAATTCTCAAACTGGATATATAGCTGAAGTGGCAGATTCTGCTCCATTTCCTGGCCCAGGACTGAACATGAAAGGTCACGTTGTCCTGCAGAACAGGTCTCCATGGCCTTGAGTGTACTTTCGTTTTGCTGTGGGAGAAAGAATAAAGAACTCTTCTCCCTTGCTTTCAGACAGGGGCAGCTCATCTCTTGGCAAGCCCGTTGCATTTTTTTCCTGGTTTTAGAAGCATCCCACACAGAGTCCTGGAAGCCTTACCACCCTGGGACTTCTATGAGTTTGAAAAGCATTCAAGATCATATTTGAGATAGGAGCTGTACTTAGGCTAAAAGGCAGCTACCCACTCCTGCACAACTCTCTGAGCATTCAGGTCTTCACTCTCCACCCCATTTCTGCCAGCCCCTCATCCTCACCTTAGTGCAGATACCTTAAAAATCTCTCCTTCCTCATTCCTCCTTCCTCAAGGCTGCCTTAGGGAACTTCTACCAACTCATGCTCTTCCCAGTCCCACTGCTGCTCCAGATACTACTTCAGATCCCGTCACTGCCGTCTATCTACCCTATCTGTGACTGTGACTTCTTGCTTCTTATGGAAGCCCTTATAAAGAGGCCTGGTTTCCTTTTTCTGTATGCACAGGGGCCACAGTTGGCTGTGATTGAAATATGCTCCTTTGGAAGGGGATCATTGTCAGAATTGTGATATGTGTGGAGGCCATGCATGCTAAAGGAATATATCTTTCTTGGCAGTCAGTAAGAATTTAATACCTTTTATTTATAGTCATCAGTATTGGAAGTCATGTTTACTTTACCTAAGCTTAAAGACAGAACCAAATACCATTCTTATTTGGAGACATAGTTTTGGAGAAAAACATTGCTGTTCCTTGTAATGTTTTCGGTAGTAACAATAAAGATGTCTGCACCAGGCACCCTGGAGATGACAAGATGTTCTCTTGCCAGCTGCTGGATTATTGAAGCTACTTACTGTTGCAGGACTGTTCACTCACAGCTGAAATGAACGGGAAAGAATGAGAACCTGGAGACAGACTAGTGATAAAAATAACTCTATAGATAATGTCTTTGTTAATCCTCACATAATCCTTTAAAATAGGTATAACTATTATCCCTATTTCGAGAAAAGCATAAAGTGGTTAAGAAATTTGCCCACTGTCTGACAACTAATAATTAATGGAGGCATGATTCAAACAAAGCTCTGTTTGATTTCAATGTCTGTGTTCTCCACCTGCAGGCTCTTCTGCTTCAGACTACCTAGATTCATATAAGTCCAAGTTCTGGAACTTAGCTGTTACTTCACCTTTCTTTGCCTCAGTTTCTTCACTTATTTAAAGGACACATGGCAACACCTACCAAAAGAGGACTTTTGTGGAAATAAGAGAGGTAATGGATATGAAAGTGAAAACACTTAGATTAGAAGATATATCACTGTGGCGACAGGATATGGTACATTGTTGAGCTTATGGTAATGCTGTGGAGTGGCTTCCAAGAGATTCATAATTGAATATAATAGAGTGTGTTTGTTCTATCTTTGTGCTCTAATCTTTTTAGAAACTCAGTTTGGGTAACATTATTTAGTGGAGGAGTTAAGTTCCAAACAAAACACCTTGACATGGGTTTGCCAACCTGGATTAATAGTCAGTTTGTCACTCTGATCCTCAAAGAGGAAACAATAAAGGCTGGAACAACATCTGGCATGCTTATCACAGGACTTTATGTGGTAAAAACAAACTTGGAGTTCTAGTCAAGGTTTATATTTTCAGAAAGAACTTAAACTAATGCTATTTAATAACATTTCAAGAAATTGGATGCTAATGCTTTTTTGAATGCTGCTGTGATTCTGCAAAACCACCAGTCATTGGAAATATCGGATGACCAACCCTCAAGGAAAATAAGATTTAAAATAATAATGATTTCTAACCAATGTCACCCCAATAAATTTAATTTAAAAAATAAAATAAGAATGGTTGAAACAAAATAATGAGGCTCGAGGGCTGGCCTATGTGAAGATTATATGAGCGTTATTTTATAGGCTGGGAAGAATTCTCCTCCCCAAAACTGCCCAGTGTAGTTATTACAGTAGCTAAGACTCTATTGTTAGAGACAATAACAATAACAAATGTTTGGTCTAAGTATCACCCTCTTCCTGACATTCCCTTTTCAAACAAATCTTTATGGAGGGGAGTTCCAGGGTTCTACTTGCATGTAAGTGATTTCTGTTTCCTAGATTATTTTACTGAAAGTGTCTTGTAATGGAAATAGAGCTTGTTTCTAACTCACACATACCTGACTTCATTTCAAATTTCAGCCTTGCCACTTTCTAGCTTTGTGATTATAAGCACTCTGTATCTCAATGTATTCTTTTATGTAATAGTAAAAATAATAACTACATCATAGGTGATTTCATGTATTCTTACAACACACTCAAAGGAATGCTTACAGATTTGGGTTTTCTGTACAGGAAACACTTGTTAAATTGTTCCCAGCTACCCCCACTCCACCTTAGTTCCCAAGATTATTTGATTTCAATGTAAGGAAGACAGAAAAAAAAGAAAAATTGGAAACTAGAAAGACTATTACCTTATGAATAGTCATGTCAGTTATACCCACATTTAACCAGAATACTCCAGCTATTGAAAGTATTCTTGGCAACCTTTTAATGTTAGAGGGAACAATTAGTATTCAGTTAATTTTAATATTTAGTTAATTTGGTATTATCAGTATTTAGGAGCAGTTAGTATTTTTTAACAATAGATCACATCCTCCCCCAGCTTTATGCTATAGAGATAAATGAGGCAGAATACTTTTGTTCCTTACAGTTGTTAGTTAGCAAATTCCCAAAATTTCAGGTTTCAAACAGGGTAGATAAGCTCTTATTTTTTCTTTGCTGGACATAATAATCAGTAAATAACATCTGAATTTTAGACTAAAGTGCCTCACTTCACAGTACAAAATTCCAGAGCCTCAGCAAAGGGCTTGTGCCAATGCTGGGGAAGAGATAAAGCCCTTCCCTGAGTAAAATGCTTGTTGGTTCCTCCTGCTGATAGCACTACTTCCAGCTTTCCTCCACCTCATGCCATGGTGGGGCATCCTGCCCTTTGTGAGGGAAATCTACCAATCCTGCTCTCAAACCTTCCATGGCATCATGGCAGCCTGGCCCTTTGCAGGGCCTCCTAACTCTCACTGAAACCTGCACATTTACTGCGCTTTAAGAAATTCAATCATGTTGTTGCTGTGACAGAATAGTAGTAAAGAAGACATAGCCTCTTGTATAGCTCAAATTCTAGTTAGAGTAGGTTGGAGAATAAACAAGAAAACATTGGAAACTGGAATTATTTTCTTTAAGGCATTTTAATAATTAAAAGGAGGCTGAGAATAAAAATAAACAGAAGACATTTTCTAAATAGGGCAGTCAGGGAAAATGATATTGCAGCCTAAAAATAGCAAGTTATACACAAGGCTAAAGAAAGGGCAGCCCAGGTAGAGGAACCAACAGGTTAAAGGTCCTGAGGAAGAGAAGCTTGGTGCAGTGAGAGGAAACCCAAGGGGATTATGGGTAGTCTGGGAGAACAGCATGCAGGGAAGGAGGCTGAGAGATGGTTTGGAAATGGAAGCTACGGGAGAGAAAAACACACCTGTAGCCCTCTTACCCTTCTTTATAACAGACTGTTCAGGTTATCTTTAATAAACCTCAGGTCAGGATATCTCATTCTAGTCTTGAGGTTGAAGCCAGAGGGCAGATAGGATGAGATGGGCTGCCTTGACCTCCTGCTCAATCCCTAAAGATACCTCTTCATCTTCAAGACTTGGCCTCACCCCTTGAAGATGCTTCTGTTCCTAAGCTGAGGGAAGTAAGTGATGATACTGGAATGTTTTGGTGTTAGGCAGCTACTAACCGGCATGGCTTAGAAGGAATATTGCAGTCTATTTTATTAGGGTAAGGGTATTAAGGATCATTTATGTAAAGTTGTCAAGGACACCAAGCTGTTCTCTTCCAGAAGTTCTTCCCTCATAGCCAAGTACCCCAAATTCCCTCATCTGCTCTGTGATTGACCGCTCTCTGTTACTAGCTCAAATCTGTCAACACTGGGCAATTTTCAATAATCTATAATCATCCATCTCCATTGACCATATTACCATCTATCTCTTTTCCCAAAAGATAAAGATAATTTTAGCTTATGTTTGATGTTAATGGTAGGAGTGAGGAGATGGCTCATTAAATTGTATTACACTAAAACGTAAATAACTGAGATTCCACTTTGTACCTCTTAAAGACATTTCCATTTTTGGAGAATTGTCCAATACGTTGTAAAATAATTCTCTGATGGTAAAATTCTGGAAAATGCAAATTTAACTTTGTGTGTATTAGACTTAGCTGGGTTCAATAAAACATTAAAAAATACTGATGAGATTTCAAGAACTCACCTAAGTTTTTATCCAATTTTCTCACCTCATTATCACCTGATTTATATCTGATAAAACATTATTTTTGAGTGGAGATGAACTTACTGAAGTTAAGTTAAATCTTAAGCTAAATGCCTAGTTTACTTCTAGGAAATAACCAAGCATATTTGTATAATCAGTGTAAACTTATTTTCAGAAGGGTTGTTAAGCATTAGAAAACTGGGACTATGGAATCATTGTCTGTATGATCCTGTTTGAGTAATTTTTTATTCTCTAGGTCTTTTTCCTCATTAGTGAAATGATGGAGTTGACTAAATATAGAATTTGGAGAATTATGGGAAGGTCTGATCTATGTTACTTATGAATCCATGAAATACACAAATTTTGTTAAATGCACTAGATAAATCATATAGGCTTCTTTTGATACAGAGTTGTTAGATAGATCTTAATTGTAGCATCCTTCTCAGTTGGTTGAAAATGTTATTAATCTAAAATGTATAATTATTCTACTAAAGGATGACTATATGTTATGTCAACAGGAAAATGTTTTTGTTAAAGTATAGAAGTAAAAAAATACCCCATAATATAATTATAAAATTGTTTACCAAATATATATTTTTAATTCTTATATTTTTATATTTGCTTTCTCTTTGAAAGACCTGACACCAGATCGGTTTCTTTCATTTTACACAATGATGTTTTTTATGCTATATAGCACAGTTAAAAATACAATCAGTAGAAGCTAGATAGAGTTGATGCAATGCCATACACACAGCCAGGGAGTGGCAGAACTCTGAAGACAACTCTAATGTAATTTAAAGATTTTTATAGCATTGGCTGAGTAGCATGACCCAGGAGTTAAATTGAGTCAAAATTTTGACTAGATTAGAATTATGATGACAGCAAAAAGAAGATTGGGAACAATCCAAAGGAAAGAAAAAAGCTCATTCCTTAAATCTTTTTTCTTTTTCACCTTTTCCTTTTAATAGTCTATCAGTACCAAACATTTCAGACTTTTCTGATCATGAAACTTTGCTTTAGTTTTGACTTGGAATTCAATTACATCCCTTCTTGAAAGGTTTATCATCTAGCCTAATTCCTTAGTAACAGTACTTGATTTAAATATCTTTTCTTACTCTAAATATTTTTATCTTATATTTCTTTGATTATCTGCCCTAACATCCTTCCAGACTGTACACTTTTGCAATTTTACCCTGAAGAAAATTACATTTTGTTTTCCCAGGGAAATCTCATCTTTCTATCTCTGAATTATTAGAGTCTGAACATCTTTTTAGCATGTGGGACATTAATCACTATGAGGTAACTCCTTAATTCCTGAAATTCAGTCCCAGGAAAGAGTCCAGAAATCAAGCTGAAAGGTATCATTCATGCATTTTAACTATATACTAAATTTTTCCTGCATGAAGTTATTATGCTGCTTACTGCAATTTGTTTTTTGTATAAATAGTGGAACTCTCAAGCTCCCTGTAGAAATACCTACATTAAATAAAGAGGCGCTCCTATATTTAAGCTAATAATTTTTAAAGAAAGAAGAGAGCTCCTGTGTTTTACCATCTCTTCTGGGGACTAAGTCTGTTTAGATATAGCTCTGGGTACTAGGGTTAGTCTGGAATAACTCTAGTGGAGTCACCACTGTGAAACATCATTCCTCTCTGTATTTAAGTACTCAACAAATGGATATTCCTACTGGTGCTGTTGTAATTATTACTATGTATCATGTACTGTATTAAGGGCTTTATAATACCTCATTTAATATTCATAGCAGATTCTTTGTGGTAGGTAGTATTTTCTTTACGCTACACTTAAGGAAAATGGGCCTCAAAGAGGTTAAGTAACCTGTCAGTAGTCATACAGTTAGAAAGCAATAGTTAAACTATGTTAGTAATCCCCTGAAACTTGTGCTTTGCAGCATGTCATATAATATCCCCGGATGTTGGTATTCCAAGGATGCTCAGGAACACAGAAAATAAAGCCATACTGGTTCCAGAGATCCAGGATTAAATGGATTTCTTCCATGTGGCCTTAATATCCCACTATAGTCTTGGAACTTCTCCCATATAACTGGACTCAATTTTCCATTCTTAGTAAGTTTAAATCAAATTAAAGGCAGATTCCTCAGGTCTGTTTTCATTCAGTCCAAATTGTTCAACCTCAAGATAAAATTAAGTCTGCTTTCAACAAGTTGAGTATCTGCTCCACGAATACTCTTATTTTTTAATCTATAGTTTGCACATCGTTTTGCTGCAAGAAGTCACATTCAAATTGGTGAAACAATGAGGAAATGTATTATCTTACATAACAATAAACTCATAAGTAATGTGAGCTCTGGGGCTGGTTGTTTCATCTTCAACACTCTCTTCAAGTACCTAGGCTCTTTACGTTTTTTCCTCTCCGTAGCAAAATGGCTGCTGTAGTTCCAGGAGTCACCTCCAGAAATAACAGAGCCTAGTGACAGAAAAGAAACCATTTCCCTACATTGACCTCTCTTAGGAGGACTAAAACTTGGAGATGGGGTATAAAAATCTCATGATTGGCTGTAGTGTAATGGGTGTTGGACAATTAAGAACCTTATCTATTTCAACCTGTAGGCTGCATCTACCCAGGAAATGATTTACACTTAACCATTGCCTTCACATATTTGATTTTATAACAATGTTATTACATAGATATTACTAGATTCCCAGTTCTACAGATGCAGAAACTGAAGCCCAGAAAGGTTATCTGTCCATAGTGAAGTGGCTAGCACAGTGAACAAAACGTGAAATGCATGCTCTTTCCATTAGGAAAAAAAATAGGCAAGGATTCACAACTAATTATAAAATTGTTCTCTTTATTTTCAGACATGATTCCTAAATCCAAATCCTTTTTTCAAAACTATGGCCAGAGTGAATTGTCGAAGATATACTTGTGAGTGTATTTTTTCCTACCCTTTATTAACTAACCAATTTCTAAAATAATGGTTCTAAACCTGGGCTGCTCATTAAAACAGAAACAAACAAAAAACAAAATAAAACAAATAAACAAAAACACTGAGGAACTTTTAAAAAATACTGGTGTCCATATCTTAGCTCATACAAACTAAATAAAAATCTTTGAAAATGAGATATAGAATTTTTTAAAAGTTCCCTTAGGTGATTAATATTAATTATTCAAATGTTAATATTTGAATCATAGTCCTAAAAAGTAAAACCCAAACTTTTATCATGAAATATAAGACTCATTGTGACCTGGCTCCTTCTTCTTGTGTCACCGGTGAGTCTTTTTTTCAAACCTGTTCTCTTTGGGATTCTATACTCTAACAGTACCAACCCATTTCTGAACTCCTCAGTGCATCAGGCTATTTCACGATTCTGAGCTTTTGCACATATCTATATTTTTGCCTGAAATGCTCATTCAACCACTACCTTCCCCCACTGAAGTAATTTGAACTCCAATTCAGCCTTTCTATTGTAGCTCAGATATAACATCTGGAACATCTTTCTGGACCAACTGCACCTCAATAAATAGAGAAAATCACTCTTTCTGCTGTGTTTTCTCATTTTTCATTTAAATGTCCAAGTACAATACCAAGTATCATAAACCAACTGAAGTAAAATTGAGTGTCATGTCTCCTCTAATGGGCCATGAGCTTTTTAAGGATAGAAACTGGATTTTATTATCTTGGTATTCTCTCAGCCCTTAGCATGATGTCTAGCACTTAGGAAACACTTAATAACTGTCTATTGAATTAATTTCTTTTACTTTTTTTACAATTTCAAGAAAACATTTTCTTTAATTATTATTTCATTTTCAGAAGGCATCCTTTCTTCCAAGCATTTCTCTAAAAAACAAAAAACAAAACAAAACAAAACTAAATAGAGCAGGGAATCTTTTCTATTTTATAATCTAGTAGTGTATAGTCCAAATGTTTTTCTTACCATTTATCATTCAATCTTAGCAAGAGAATGTTGTCCTAACTTACTCTCTGATAGCTCCACTAAAGTGAATGGAAAAGAATCACTCTTTCCCTTAGAAGAAAAGTCATGTTGTCACCAGTGTAGCAATTTGATAACAGTCCACTGTGTTTTTTGTCTATCACTTTTCAAGTTTGGAGAAGGCTAGAAAAATCTAAGTCATTTTGTATTTAATCAGAGCAAGAAGAAAACAGGGTTGTCTGAGTACTGTGCAATAGTTTTTGTAATATGTCATTGAAAATGGTAATCTGATTTGTGACTAGTCTGAAAAGACAAGTGAATATTGCCACATAGATATTTGAATGCAAAGTGTGCATGGAGAGCTAAGTGGAGTTTTCATACACTTCCAGCCTATAGCTTTCACAAGAAGACTATACCTAACACGGAGAAAAGTCAGTGTGCAATCCCATGTACACAAAAAGGTAACTATGTGAGGTAATGGATGTATTAATTAACTTGATTGTGGTAATCTTATCACAATGTATAGAAATACCAAATCATCAGGATATATACTTTAAATATATACAATTTTGTTTGTATGTACAAAACAAAAAAGAATGCCAACAAGTGGGATGATGAAGTCATGGTTCTCTAGAGAAACATAACCAATAGGAGGTATGTATGTGTGTATACACATGCACACATGGTTTATTATAAGGAATTGCCTCATGAGATTGTGGAGGCTGGCAAGTCCAAAATCTGCAAAGCAAGCCAGTAGGCTGGAGACCCAGGAAGAGTTGATACTGTTGTTCAAGTGCAAAGGTGTCTGCTGGCAAAATTCCCTCTTCTGGAAATGCCTATCTTTTTCCATCAAAGCCTTCATCCAGATGAGGCTGACTCATGTTATAGAGGGCAATCTTCTTTACTCATGATCTCATTTGAAAAAAACACCTTCACAGAAACTCCTAGAATAATGTTTGACCAAATATTTGCATACCATTGTGTAGCCAAGTGAACACATAAAATTAACCATCACAGATAATATTTGAGAAATTCTTGGAAAAAAATGAAATCAATCATATTCACTCAGAAAATTCCAGAACTCACTTTCTTCTCCATGATAACCTCAAGAGAGGCAATGAACAGAAGAAAGCCCTGGGCAATAGGTGGGATCATTATCTTGGTCACCATGTTCAAATCAGACATATTATTGAACAAAATAAGAGCTCCTTGCCCTTATTGACTTGAGCTGAACAATGGACAGCAACAACAGTAGCTTACAGGTTACAACTCCACATAGGCATTGGAGTGGGAGGGGCAACACAGAACCCCTCAGTAAGTTCTGAGGTAGAAGTCACACACTCACACACTCCTAGAAGTCAACTGAGGGACACCACACTCAGTAGCACATTCTGTACTTTACCACATTCATATAATTTAATAGAAATTATTAAATTCAGAGATAAAATCACAGTCAAAATCACCAACTGATTGAAAAAGGCACACAAAGAAGTATAAAAAGAACAGTTTGACTAAAAAACAGAATGTCAAGGGAAAACATAGCAGAAGATAACACTAGAGTGTTATAAAAGTAGATCATGCAGGGCTTTGTAAGCCGAGTAAACATTTTAACCTTATCCTAAGAGAAATAGAAACCCATCAGAGGGTTTTCAGCTTTGATATAACTTGACAAATTTAAAAACAAAATGAAACAAAACAAACAAACAAAAAAACATCACATAGCTGCCAGTAGACACAAGTTTGGAGGGATTTCCATTTCCAGCTGTGACAGACTTAGTAACCAAACCAAACTTCCCACTAAAAATAATGAAACGTGCTAGATAACATCTTAAAGTCACCAATGAATTAGAAGGAATATATGGAATTCGTCAAATCCACATGAAGTTAGGAACCCAGATGGATAGGAGAACCCAGAAACCAGCTCTTGGCTTGAGTTCAGCTAAACCTGCAGTTTTTTTGGGTACAGGCAAGACAAGACACAGTGCAAGACCAACCAAAGTAAGAAAGATTAGAGACTACCCTTATTAAACTGGTACCTCAAAAGGCGCCAGTATTAGAGTGAATTAGGTATAAACTCATTACCTCCTAATCCTTCTCTTGCCAAGGAAAAGTGCCTGTTCAACCATGGCACTGAGAGAAAAGGGGGGAAAAAAAGCCCTGTGAAGTGTGACATCAGTTGGCTCAGACATGGGTTGCACCTCAAATTCACACTGGGTAAAGCAAAATACTTTGAGAGGTGATTTTAGTTTAAGTGGTCCCACACAGGTAGTGCCTCCTGCTGTCAGAGAATTAAAACAAGTATGCAGTAAAGGAAATTACCTTTATCCTAGTCATCAAAGAATTCCCACAAGTGAACCTACAAGGAAAATGTGTAGTTCTCAGTAAAATTATGATAAAAATAAATAACTAAACACTAAATGAAAACCAGCAGAAACAACAAACTGTTGAAACAGACCACCAGCAAATATATAATAATGTTTACTATGTTTAAGGTAATAAAAACAAACAAATATCAATGAAGGGAACAGGAAACTAAAATGACCTAGAAAAAAGTTAAAATATCAAGTAGATATTCAAGACAAAAATCAATAATTAAGATTTAAAATTATCAGTGGATGGTTTTAACAACAGCTAAGATAAAACTAAAGAATTTGTGAACTGAAAAGTATATCAGGAAAAGAAATCTACAATGTAGCAAAAGAGCTAAATATATGAAAAATATGAAAGATTAACATACATAGAAGCTAGATTAAGAAAGCCAAATATATATAAATCAAGACTCTCAGAAAAAGAATAGCAGAGAGTCAATTTGAAGCAATATTAGAAGGTATAATTTGCTGGCAATTTTTTAAATCTAATAAAAGACACTAATCCACAAATCTAGGAAGTTTGATAATTTTCAGGTGGGATAAAAACAAGTCCATGTTTAGGCACTAAAAATTAAAGAACTAAACACCAAACATAAAGATATATATTATAAGCATACAAATAGAACTTTTCAAAGGATAATAGGTAGATTGGGAATTGATTTATCAATAGCAACACAATGGAAGTGAAGATGCAGTGAAATAAAATCTTAAATATGTTGAAAGGAAATAACAATCTAAAATATTTCACCAGATGTTTCTGGTATGCAAATAAGCTTGTTGCAAGTCAGTACTTCTTTCAAAAAACAATGAGAAAGGCTGAACAAAATATAAAGCAATACAAAAATCGGTTTGAGGAATCAGAGACCTACCCAGGCAGCAAAGAATTGAGGAGCCAAGCACAGAAAAGTGATCTTGACATCCACTATCACATTTCTCATTCAGGTCTTTGCTTACTTAAAATCAGATGTGTAGAGGCTCAGAAACTGAGCAGAGCTTTTAGTGTGGGCTTGTAGGGCTGGGGGAAAAATAGAGTTCAGGGCCAGAAGTTGATGTCTTGATAAATACCCCAGGCAGACCTCCTGAGGGACTATCCTCTAGGAATAGGGATGAATTAGAAATAAACACAAACCTTGAAGCCCAATTTGGAAACAGTTTTAATTTCTGATTAAATTGAAACAATCTGTCCCAGCCTTAACTACTTGACAGAAGCAAAGTAAATCTATGTGGGAAGATTTCTTTTTTCGAAAAAAAAGATTAGTTATCAGAGAAATGTAAATTAAGGCCACAATGCGATACCACTACATGACTATCAGAATACCAAAAATTAAAGAGAATGACAATTCCAAGTGTTGGCTAGGATGGGAAACTGTCATATGTTGTTGAGAGTACAAACCAGTGCAAATACTGGAAAACCGTTGGCCAGCATCTATAAGAACAGGCAATTCCACTCCTAGATAATCAACAAATCAGTACACAAAAGGACACATAAAAACACATCACACAGTAGCTATTCCTCTCCAAACTAGAACACTCCAGATATCCATCAGCCATAGAAAGGATAAATAATTTCTAGTATATTCATACAATGAAATACTGTAAACAATGAAAAGGACTGAACTATTGTAACACACATGGATGAATTACAGCAACATATTATTAAACAAAATAAAGTACAAAGTAAAGAATATATGCTGTATAAAGCTATTTGTAAAAACTGAAAACAGGGAACACTAATCCCCATGAGGTGTTAGATATCAGGATAGAAGTTATCCTTGTGGAGAAGGAAGACAGAAATGTCATTAGAGGCTCCAAATATTCTGTCTTGATCTGGGTAGTGGTTACTCAAGAGTGTTAGGTTTGTGATAATTCACCAAACTGAATACTCTTGAATTATTAATCATCTGCATATTTCAATAAAAATTATTTTGAAAGGTTGTACACAGTGAAAATATCTTTTAAAATGAAGGCAAAAAAAGAGAGACATTTTTTAGGTAAATATAACATTGCATAGTGCTTGTTATAGCAGACCCAGACTAAAGTAACTTCTAAGCAATATACTTCACTTAGAAGGAAAGTAATACCAAATAGAATGCCTGAGATGCAGAAAGAAATGAATAAATAAAGTGTTAACTATATAGATAAATGTAAACATATTAGTGTTAATAATAATAAATATTCAGTGTAAAAAAAGATGAAAATAAAATATAGTAAACCATAATATATAATTTGGGAATGGCTTTAAATGGAATTAAAGTTTTCTGAATCTTTATATTATTTAAAAAGCAAGTTTATTTAAAAAGGACATTGATTAAGTTGGAATTTTAAAAAGTTAAGATGCATGCTATAATTTCCAAGCTAGCCTTTCACAGGGTAAAAAAGTTGTAGAACTTCCCAACTGATACAGAAAAATAGGAAAAAAATTAATATTTAATCCGAAGAAAGAAGAAATTATTCAATCAGTCCAGAGGAAATGAAATAAAACAGAAAAGAGAACAAAAAAAAAGCATAAAATGATGTGACACTTAAAATAATCAGTAATCACAGTAAATATGAGTAACTTAAATTCTCCAGGTTAAAAACAAAAAAATACAGAAGAAATACTATAAAAACCAAACTTAGGTATAAACTCTACACACACACACAAAAATATATTTAAAAGATAAGAATACAGAAAGGTCATAAGTAGAAGAATCAAAATTATATTTTAGTCAAATAATCGAAAGAAAACTATTGAAAACTATGTAAATATTACATAGAATGGACTTTGAGACAAAAGTATTCATAGATATGAAGACAATAACTTGAAAAAAACTGCAGGTTCAATTAACCAAGAAGAATTAACTATTTAAAAATGCAGTCACTTAAAACAGTGGAAAGTTTTTACTTTTTTAAAATTTCCTCTGTGCTGTGAATTTCACTCTATATATGTTGAGGATATAATTGTATATTTGCCTATGAAACTGATAAATTAAGCAGATAAAAATCAGTGAGGTGTAGAATATTTGAATTAAATCATAAGCAAAATTTGATGGACACGGCATGTAGAACACTGAACCACAAAACAACAGGATATACATTTGTTCTGTCCAGTCTACACAGAACATTTACAAAAACAGACTACAGACTGAACAATAAAACAAGATATATTTCAAAGAAGAGGAACAATAGAGACTTCTCTCTGACATCAATAACATTAAACTGGAAACAAAGACAAAAAGATAGCTAATTAAATTCTGCATGTTTGGAAATTAAGAAACATACATCTAAATAATTCATATGTCTAAAGTAAATCATAGTCAAAATTAGAAATATTTAGAATTCAATAAACACTCTATATCAAAATGTGTGTGATGTGGTTAAAGCAGTAAGAAGTTAAAGCTTGTATTAGAAAAGAAAAATGATTAATGTACTTAAGCTAAGCATCCATCTTCAGAAGTTAGAAAAATAACAGCAAAATAAACCTTCAAAATTGATAGACAAAAGTAATGAAGGTGGATGTGTGGAAACCAGTTAAAGATTAATGAAATGTTCAGTTGCAGAAAAGCTCTTTAGCGATATTAGAGATGGAGAAAAGAAGACTAAAAGAAATACTATGAGACAGAAAAAAAAAATCTCTATGAATCAGTTGATGTAGAGAGTTAGGGGAAGAGAGGTTGAAGATTATTCCCCAATTCTGGAATTAATTCAAATTCTTTTCAACTGGGAGATTATGAACAACTTGGTCAGGTATAGGAAATGGAAGTTAAATGCAAACATAGCCAACACTGTGCCATTCTATGTATTAGGTCTTCTTAATTCTCATGACAGCCCTTAGAGTTACATCTGTTAATATTTTTATTTGAATTGAAGCTTCAGATCTATTAACTAACTCAAACCTGGCATATGAATAAACTGAAATTTCAAATGGGTCATGTATTTAAAACTTATATTTTTTTCTAGATTTTATTACAACCATGTTAAATTTGAGTTGTCAGAAAAATACCTAAGAAATCTGGGCAAACTGCATATGATCTGACTACTCAAGAAAAAAAATAGTCAAATATAGGAGAAGGTATATTTGAAATGAGCAACTTCATCAGCATGTTACTGAATTGCATGTGTCATCTCTTTATCATAATTAACTTTATTTTCTATGATGATAATAGGTGTGTTTTCTTACCCAACAATGAACTACAATGCAGCTAAAAAGCAGAAACTTGGGAAATGCCAATTTTACAACCTAAAAACCCTGGCTTCAATGTGTTCTGCTTATTGATTTATGAATCACTTGTAGAATTCATTACACTTGTAGAATCCAAATAAACTGAAATAAATTAATCAAATCTGACGACAATGTCCTTAAAAGTTCCCCCAAATCAAAACAGGCAGGCAGTCTTTTGACCTACAGATTAGAGTGCTTTATCTGAGGTAACATCTTTTAAGCAAATAATCTTGAAAGATAAACTGATCAGAAGAGGAAAATGGAAGTTGTTCAAAGGACTTTCCTATGGATAATAACTTTATATGAATACTTGTCTTTTTCCCATGAACCTTTTCATGCCTATCTAATCGCACACAATGAAGAAATATGTAAATAGAAATGCATTATTCTGCCATATTAATTTTGGACAGCAAAGTTATTCAATGTATCCTGAAGAGTACATATTCACACATGGCTGCCTTTTCCTGGTAAAGACATGAAGGTTATTAGAGTAAAACTGAAAATACAAAAGAGCTCAGTAGGGAAGTGACTTTTAAAAAGTCGTTTATAGAAGAACAAATACATTTTCAGCATATAAGATGTAAAATTAAAGACATAAAAACTTCACTTCTTACAGTCAACTTTCAAATATTCAAGAATTAAAAACAAAGCTAGTACTGGGTCAAGATGGCTACATAGGAGGATGGTGAATTCATCTCCTCCTAGGGACACACAGAATCTAAAATGGAGCAATTTCCTCTGCAAAAAAAACCAACCAACCAACCAACCAACCAAACAAAAAAACAAAAAACCCAAACTAGATGAATGACTCCTACATAACAGGAGAATTAAAAAAAAAAAAAAGACACATTAAAGTGGATAGGAGAGTTTGAGACACATATTTGCCATATCCCCCACCCCCAGCACAGTGACCCACAGTTAGAAGGGAACTCATAACTCCAAAATTCTCTCTGAGGAGCAAAAGTTTTGACCCTACATCTGGCACCCCAACTTTTCAACTGTGCACCTGAGAGATAACTCCTCAAAATATCTAGCATTGAAAGCCAACAGGGCTTGTGTCCATAAGACCCACTGTAGCAAACTGAGAAACAGTTCTTAAATGGCTCACACAGCACAGAGGCAGACAATTGAAAAGCACTCAGACTTTCTGAAAAAGAGACTTATTTTCTTATCTTAAAGCATCAGACTGGGGGGCAGTCTAATTTAACACACATATAGGGGTCTACTGAAAAACTATCCAAAGATGTAGATTGACAATTTTTATGCTCTCTGCCCTGTTCTAGGTTGCCAGTATCTCCTGGAAACAAGCTTGTAAATTTTTGTAGCTGTTACCCAGGGGACACTTATGGATCACCTGGGTAGGGTGGCTAGGGGGCTTATTCTCACAGGTCCCCCAGGACTATAACAAGCAGAGAAAGAGTTCTTAATGGGCTACCACTCCTAGGGCACAACAGAAAGGCATAAGATTGAGGTGTCCAGTCTTTTGGTGAAAGAGGTGTATTAGCTTATTTTCACAGCTATAGCCTGAGGTACAGGCTTCTAATTAAACACACATCTATGGGCGAACTATAATCCTCTTCAGAGACATTAGAGGACAGACACTATTCTCTTGCTCTCCCTCTGCTGCTCTCCAGAGAGTCAGAATCTCTCAATGAAGATTGTGTATATGTCTGGTTACTCGATTTTTATGTCTGGTACCCCAGGTTTGTGGCTGCCACCCAGGAAACACATCTTTATCACCTGCCTCTGGTGGTTAGCAGGGTTGCATTCATGGGTCACATGGGACTGAAACAAATAATGAGACAGTTCATGGCAGACTACCAATCCCAGGGCAAAGTGCAGAGGCAGCAGACTGAAACACACCTTCCAGTCTTTCTCAGAAAGAGGACTATTTGCTAATCTTGAAGCTTTGGACAGAGGGGAAAGTTTCTGGTTTGTCACATATCTAGGGGCTACCAAGGTGCTCTCTAAAAATGGAGATTGATAGGCAACAACTTTGTGCTTTCCCTCTATGTCATGCCAGATAACTGGTATCTCATAGTGGGGGAGCTTGTGCACTTATCTGGATTTTCAATTTTTGTGGTTGTCACCCAGGGGACATCTCTTGATTGTCAGACTCTAGTGGCCAGCAGAATTTTCATGTGTCAGTCCTGTGGAACTGTTATAAACAGAAAAACAGTTCTTAATGGGCTGCTCTCCCCCCAACACAACACACAGATAGCAGACTGAAATGCACCCTTAGTCTTACTCTGAGAGTGGCCTATTAGGTTATCATCATAGCTGTGGCCTGAGAGCAGGCTTCTAATTGAACACACATCTAGGGTTAAGCTACAACTTTCCCTGGGGAGGCTGCCAGGTGCCATCTTTGTGTTCTTCCTCTGCCCCACCCAGGTCATCATTGTCTCTGAGAAGAGAGGATATGTACCAGTTTGATGTCCTTGTTGTTGTGTTTGCTGTTCAGAGGATGCCCCCTTGATAGCCTGGCTCTGATTACCAACAGTGCTTGTGTTTACAGGTTCAATAGGATAGTAACAAACAAAGAAATAGTCTTTAACTGGCTATTATCCTGGGGCTCAGCATGGAGGGAGCAGACAGAAATGTCTCCTAGGCTCAGCATGGAGGGAGCAGACAGAAATGTCTCCTAGTCTTCCCCTGAAATAGGTATGTTTGTATTCTTTAAAAGCTGTTGACTGAGAGTCTAACTTTCAATCAGCCTAAATCTATGTGATGTCTCCTTTGGGACACTGACAGGTCTTGGCACACCTCAGTTAGAGGGAGTAAAAAGTGGGCTGCTTAGACAAGAATAAAAAGTAGGTTGATTAGACAATCACAAATGTTTGAGAGATAAGCAAGAGGAAGAGGAGGGTTGAACATTAAAATTTGTCTCATACGCAAAGCCACTTCTTCAGGACTGGGAGAAGTGGCTAGTTTATCTAATGCATACACAGAGGCAAGGAAAATGAAGAAACAAATGAATATGTTCCACAGAAAAATTACATGATAAAACCCCAGGAAAAGATCTTTATGAAATGTAGATAAGTGATTTACCTCATAAAATGTTAAAAATAAGTTATAAAGGTGCTCACTCAGCTCAGAAGAAGAATGAATAAACAAAGTGAGAAATTCAACAAAGCGATAAAAAAAAGTACCAAATAGAAGTCATGGTGCTGAAGAATACAAATAACTGAATTAAAAAATACACTAGAGGGGTTCATTAGCAGATTAGATAAAGTGAAGAAAAAAGTAAGTGAACTTGAAGATAGGGCAGTGGAACTCATCAAATCACAGCCTCAAAAAGAAAAAGAAAAAAAGAAAAAAGAGTGACGAAAGATTAAGACGCCTTATGAAACAACATAAACCAGACAACATTTGCATTATAGGTGCCCTAGAAGGAGAAGAAAGAAAGAAAGGGGCAGAAAACTCACCCAAAAAAATAATGGCTGAAAATTCCCTAACCTAGGGAAGGAAACAATATCTAAATACAGAAAGCTCAGAGAGTTCCAAATAAGATCAACTCAAAGGGCCCACTCCAGACATGTTAATAATTAAAGTGTAAAAGTTAAAGGCAAGGAGAGAATCTTAAAAGCAGCAAGAGAAAAACAACTTGATACTAAGAAGCTCCCATAAGACGACTAACAGATTTTTCATCAGAAACTCTGCTGGCTGGAAGGTAGTGAAAGACATGATATACTCCAAGTGTCAAAAGAGAAATAAACTGCTAAGCAAACATGTTGTCCTTCAGAATTGAAGGAGAGAGAAAGAATTTTCCAGACAACAGCTAAAGGAGTTTATCACCACTAGACTGGCCTTATACAAAATGTTAAAGAGACTTCTTTAAGCTGAAATGAAAGGGCACTAATTAGTTACAGGAAAACAAAAGATAAATCTCACAGGTACTGGTAAGTATATAGGAAAATTCGGAACAATCTAACACTGTAAAGGTGGTATATTAATCACTTATAAAGCAAATGTAAAGGTTAGAAGGCACAAGTAGTAAACATAACTATAACTACAATAATTCGTTAATGGATACACAAGATAAAAAGATGGAAAATATGACATCAAAATAAAATGTGGTCAAGGAGAGTAAAAAATGTGAAGATTTAGAGTATGATCAAACTTAATTTATTACCAACTTAAAATGAACTTATTATACATAAGTTGGTTTTATGTAAGCTTCATGGTAACCATAAAGCCAAACTTAGAGTACATGCACAAAAGATAAAGAGAATCTAAGTATACCACTATAGAATACATGAAACCCATGTTCATTACAGCATTATACACAGATAATATGCCACTCATGTTCACTGTAGCATTTTGTACAATAGCCAAGACATGAAAGCAACCTAAGTGTTCATTAATGAATGCATATATATATATATATATATATATATACACACACACATATACATATATATACACACATACATATACACACACAAACACATACATATATACATATACAGTATATATATTATGTATATATAAAAATAAATATGATATATGTAGTGAAATATTATTTAGCCATAAAAAGAAGGAAATCTTGCCATTTGTGACCATGTAAATACATGAATGGACCATGAGGGCATTATGCTAAGTGAAATAAGTGAGACAGAGGTAGACAAATACCATATAATCTCACTTATATGTGGAATCTAAAAAAAACAACTGAACTTATAAATTCAGAGAACAGAGTGGTAGTCATCAGAGGTAGTGGCAGGGTGGGGACAAAATGGGTGAAGGGGTGAAAACGTACAAACTTTAAGTTATAAAATAAATAAGTCATGGACTGTAATGTACAGCTTGATGACTATAGTTAATGATACTGTATTATATCTGATTATCATTTTACAACATATACAAATATTACATTTTCATGTTATATACACGAAAGTAATATGTTATATGTTAATTATATCTTTTTTAAAAAAGAATAAGATCACATCATCTACAAATAGAGACAATTTTACTTCCTCCTTTCTGATTTGGATCATTTTTATTTCTCTTTCTAGCCTGATTGCTCTGGCTAGGACTTCCAGTACTGTGTTGAATAAAAGTGGCAAGAATAGGCACCCTTGTCTTGTTCTTCATCTTAGAGGAAAAACTTTCAGCTTTTCACTGATGTATGATATTAGCTGTGAGCTTGCTATATATGGCCTTTATTACAATGAGGTATGTTCCTTCTATAAACAATCTTTTGAGGTTTTTTTTACTATGAAAGGATGTCGTATTTATCAAAAGGTTTTTCTGCATCTATTTATGTGATCATATGATTTTTATCCTTTATTTTTTAAACTGGTGTATTACATTGATTGATTTGTGTATGTAAATCATCCTTGTCTCCCAAGAATAAGTTCTACTTCATCATGGTTTATGATTTTTTAGTGTGCTGTTGAATATTTTTTGCTAATATTTTGTTGATAATATTTGCATCTATATTTATGCAGGTTTTTTTCCTTCTATCCTTATCTGACTTTGTTATCAGGGTAATGCTGGCTTTGTAAAATGAGTTTGGGAGTGTTCTCCTAAATTTTGGGGGAAGAATTTGAGAAGGATTGATATTAATTCTTTGAATATTTGGTATAATTCACCATTGAAGCTGTATGGTCCTAGACTTTTGTTTGTTGGAGGGTCTGTTCAGATTTTCTAATTCTTCATGATTCAGTCTTAGCAGGTTGTATGTTTATAGGAATTTTTCCATTTCTTCTAGGTTGTCCAATTTATTGGCTTATAATTATTTACAACCTCTTCTGATCCTTTGTGTTTGTGAGGAATCAGGTATTTTTCCTCTTTCACTTCTAATTTTTATTTATTTGTGTCTCTGCACTCTTTTTTTTTTGTTAGTCTATGGATGGAAACAGAAGGAACAATATACCATACCAATTAAGGCATTGGGGTAGGAAGATGAGGGAACACTGTTCTGGAATCTAAAATTCAGGGGACAGATTAAGAGCAGAGTTCAGAGTAACTTCTGGAAAGTATGACTTACCAGCTATGTGTGGAACAATAGTTTGTATTGTTAATAATAATAATAATAAATTTATTAATTATATACTATGTGCTGTCATTTTACTTATGGTATTTCATTTTATCCTCATGAAAATAGACACCT
Organism: Eidolon dupreanum; assembly: GCA_028627145.1. NCBI lineage: Eukaryota > Metazoa > Chordata > Mammalia > Chiroptera > Pteropodidae > Eidolon > Eidolon dupreanum. The sequence continues at coordinate 59,082,063 of CM053510.1, read as the reverse complement.
TATAGATATTATTGTGTTTTACTTTACAGATTCTAAAGCTGAACCCTACTAGTTTAATGTGTTTTACCCAAATTCCAGCAGCCAATACTTAGAGTAGCTGGCACCAGAGTCTACATCTTTAGGATTTAATGTCCACACTCTCTTCATTACTTCTTTGCCTGTTTGAAGGCCTTGAGGCCATTTGGCTAAGACTGCCACTAATCTTTTTTCAAAAGATGAAAGAAATGAGTAGAAATGTCAAATTTAATATGTCAAAGTTGAGTGCAAATTAATGCCCCCCCCGCCACATGCATACACCATCCTGTTTCACCTGCAACCTTTCTATATCAGTTGCTATGATTCCATAACTTTAGTCGCTGAGGCCATAAACTGTAGAAGTATCTTTGGCCCTTTATTTTTCTCATGTACCACATACAAGCTGACAGAGAAACCTAGCTGACCCTATCTTCAAAAGAGATCCAGAATCTGTCTACTTCTCACCATGTTTTTTGCCACTTCCCTAGTCTGACCTCCTATCACCTTTCACTTGAG